>JAYMTA010005910.1:0-10917 GCA_036897625.1 Pelargonium cotyledonis | reverse complement strand
CAGGATAGAACTTGGCAACTTGAAGAAGTCTTCCTTTGTCAAATGCACTAAAAGAGTCAAGAGGGTTCAAACATGTCATACAAAGTAACAATTCTATAGTAGTTTCACTGAATTGATTATTCAGTTCTTGAATTTGATGATCAATAGCAGAATTGAACAACTCATACCAGTTATGATGCAAATTTGTGAACTCTTGAGCATTCCAGCGTGATCTTCCCAACTAAAAAAATATGTCATCCATATTCGGAACAATGATATGTTCTGAAGAATAGAATAAAGAGACATCTCTCAAAAAATGATCTCATTTATCATGTCACATCACTTCAAGTTGTTTCTTTGTAGACTGAACTAATTCCTTTGCATTCACTATGTATTGATCACTTTTTTGCAACGCATTTGATAAATCAAATGAAATTCCCAACATATCTCTCACCAAATGAATAGAAAATGCAAATTCAAAAGTTTTCATCTTTTCAAGCAACATTAATGCTTGCCTTTTTTTTATCCCCATACTCATCATCACATATACTTTCAAGTGTAACACACACGGATGGATACAAGTGAATCAAGTTTAATATTGAATGAAAATGAGAACTCCAACGTGTATCACCCGGCCGCTTAAGAACTCTTTATTGATTTAAACCTCTTCCAGTTGTGAGCTCACCACATTCAAGTGCTTTAAGAATTCTACTTGCTTGTGCTTCCTTAAGAATATCAGAACGTTTAGCCGAAGCTCCAACAATATTTGTGATCATTGAAACAATATTAAACACCAAATCCAAATGAACATGTTTCTTAGCAACGGCTATCAATGCCAATTGCAATTGATGAGCAAAACAATGAATGTAATAGGCAGATGCATTTTCTTTCAGAATAAGAGCTTGTAATCCATTAAACTCACCTCGCATATTGGTTGTTCCATCATATCCTTGACCACGCAACTTTGATAGACTCAATCCGAAACTTGAAAACATTGCATCAATGGATGATTTTAGTGTCACAGCATTGGTATTTGCCACATGAGTAACACCCAAGAAACACTCAACAACTTCGCCCTTTTTATTCACATAACGCAAGACAATTGCCATTTGCTCTTTCATAGACACATCACGGGATTCATCAACTAGAATGGAATAAAAATCATCACCAATGTCGTTGATAATAGTCTTTGTAGTTTCCATAGCAGCTACACAAATAATATCTTTTTGAATATCAGGGGATGTCATCTTATGATTTTTCGGAGCATTTTCTAAAATTACTTTACGTATCTCATCAGAATTATTAGCAAGAACTTTGAGAAACTCAAGAAAATTGCCTTGATTCCTTGAAGAAGGAGTTTCGTCATGCCTCCGAAAAGCTAATCCTTGTCGCAACAAGTATCGAATAGCTTCAAGAGATACATTTAGCCTAACTTTGTACTCCTTGCGAGAAATATCTGAATGTCTTGCAATTACATGTTCAACATGTTGTTTTGGGCGTAACAAGTTTTCGCCATTTTCAATAGCCATATTATGATCACTACACTGATCACCAACATGATCGCGCAACTTTCCGGACAGTTTCCAATTCCGAAATCCAACATTACTAAATGCATCCCACCCATGTGCCGCTTTCTCATGACCAAAAAGGTAGCAATACAAGCAAAATGCCACATCTTTTTCCACACTATACTCCAACCACCCCTTGTAAATATTGTACCAACTTTGATTAAATCGTCTTCGTTTACTTCCAAACATTGACCAAGAAAACTCAACTCGAGGTTGACACGGACCTCTTTGTAAATAGGCTCTACGAATAAGATCATTATCATTTGCGGGATAAGTATAAATTGGAGGTCGAAGACCCGGATCACTCGGAAGATTGTCTAGATTAAATTCAACATGTTTCTCAATGGCGCTTGTAATTGCTTCCACTCTACTTGTACTTGTAGATAATTTGGGCTGTCTTATCAAAAATTTATCCATATCCTATATAATTGAAATGAGACTATAACATTAATCAATAACTAAATGTATCATTCTAGTAATATATTCAAGACTATAACAATCAATTTAATTGAATAAGTAATAACATGACAATATTACTTATTTGTAAAAGCTAGTTAATTACCTAAAACATACAAAATTAAAAATTTCACCAAACATGAACAAATAACAATGAAAGAGGAATCAATGAGAAATTTTATATGACTTTCAACTAAATAAACAATATCCATGGTTGCTTATTGTCTATTTTAACAATCAATTTTGAAACCATATCAAATTCAAATTCTCTAGTTTCACAACAATATTTGCTCATTGTCTACCAACATCAATCTAATTAATTAATGCATAATAACCATGTAAGTACTTAGCATCTTAACACATTGCAAGAATTTAAAAATGGATGTCAAGTTCATAAAACAAAACTAATTTATTCTTGAATGAAATAAATAAAGAATTATTTTTGAAATGAAACAAAGGGTAAATGAAAACATACCTCAATGTATTTGGTGTGGAGTAAACACTAGAGAATAATCACCAAAAAAAGGAAGAAGATGAGAGCTTGAAATTTGAAATGAAGGTTTGAATCTAAGATGATCATGGGAGATTTGGAGGAGAAGGATTGGACAGGCAGGACAACTAAAAGGGGCTTCTCGGGTAAGCTTCATACACTCTTAGATATTTTATTTTTTTGGTTTTATATATATATATATATTTTTTTTTAACTTCAATTGTGGGCTTATACTAGGGCTCATGACAGTCAAGGGCCAGCCATCGTGGCAGAGGCACAACTGTGCTTTTATCTAAATTTCAAACTATATATATTAATTTTAATTTAGCTGGCGTACGACAAAGCCTATGAATGCCTCCCCTCCCTCCCCAATGATTACAGTGTAGCAAACGTAGTCTAAAAGTAACACAAAATATCAATTTGTTTAAGAAGAAAAATGTTATGTTTTCAAATACTAATAGTCGTGTATGGTTCCTTGTTCAACCTTATCTATATATGTTTTGAAGGTTTCTTAAGGCGTCAAGATAAAATTTCGATACCTTTATGTATAAAAAAAAAGTACAAAAACTTGCAGAAAATAAAGGATAGATTGACGTCACAGTGAGACGTGAAATTGGTGGTCAATGTCATGAATAATGAATTTTGCATGCACGATATTGTTCATCTCCTCCACTTTAGTTAATGCAATGTGCCCAACTGCTACGTGTTATGTTATTATCATTGTCCTCGATCCTGTAATTATTCAAATAACAAAGCTAGCTCAAGCAATGAAACACCATTTTTGCATTAAAAAAAGAAATATATACATATATACACACACATACATTCATATATATTCTGGGTTGGTCTGTGGACAAAGAGAGCCACAAATGTTGGGAGGTAAGCTGTTTTGTAGGGCACACATGTTGGAGTTCTCAAGCTCTCAAGTCCTAGCAATTATTATGGGCCTTATGGCTACAAACTTGTATAAATCTGACCAACTAGATCGATCAATCCTAGTCTTTGTGCAACTCGTTTTCAAGCTCTTCGATCACCAGTTATTTTCTTGCATGATAATTAATTAATTAATGCACTCTCTGTGTTCAAAAGTTAAACATTATATCCATTCTCGGCCAAGCTTCACATGTTTGTGTCGAATTCGTCCCTACTAAAATATAAAGAAAAAAAAATGATAATAGTCAAAATTTATTATCTAGAAAAAAATCTCAAAGATGTATGGATCTTGATGTCTGGTTAGGGCTGCCCTAGCTGCCGGGCCAAAGCAGCTTGTATAATTTATTTGTTGGTTTGTTATTAACTACCTAAGTATAAGGTGTTGTGTATTAAATGTTTTTGTCCTTGCATGGGACGTATAGAGCCATAAGAGAGTTGAATGATATCTTATGTTCTCTTTGTATTTGATGATATTTTTCGACACAACTATAAATATTCAATTGAATGATGTGTTTGCGGAAATTGTATATCACTCTAGTTGAGTTATGCAACAGGGAGTAGTTCTCCCTTTCACCTAAAATCTAACTCCACCTCATATCATCAGCGTGAAAACTTGAACTCGAGATCTTAAAGGGACTCTAAAATGTTTAAGCGGTTTGGCTCAACAAGCCTTGTTCAAACTCATTTTGTTAGTTACAATGTTTTTCGTATATATGTAAAATGGTTTTATGAAAAGCCTTCTCTTATAGCTAAATCTCACTCTAACTAAACTTAACCCTAACCCTAACCCTCACACATCGAATAACCCTAAGAAAATCACTCATCATTCTCACCAATGGTAGACCAAACCCAAAGCCCTTCATGTCGCTACATCTTCATGTTGTTTCAAGTTCTCGTTTGTCGACGGGATTTGATTTTCCTCCTCATGTTGCGACATATCGTCTCGATGATCCAAGTTCTTGTCATTAAAGGAAGTTGTCTTTCCTCTCCAAAATGTGGCCTCACCCTCTATGACATGCCACCATATCCAAGTAGTCGATCATCTAAGCACTTCTAGTGCCGCGACATCATCTCAATAACGAAAAGTGTTGATCATCAAAAGAAGTCATCTCCACTCCCCATGATGTGGAGCTTCTAAGTGCTCTCTCGTAAGGTGACCTTAATTCTATTCCTTACCGATCCACCACCAACGTCCATACCTTACTTGGTCATCTCCAAAGTCCCTTTCTCTTTGGGTAAACTCTAAGTCTTCAGACTTACTAGGAAGCTACTCGAAGTGGTAAAGGCTCCTAGGGGCTCCGTTCTCGCCTTACAATACTTGAAGAGCGTAAGAGAACTTTGAAACTCATCCAAAATCCGTTGACAGCGGACCTAAAAGGCTAGAACTCCAACACCTATATAAACCTCGAAGCGGACCCACTCTCCCAACAACCAATCACACGACGACTTTGGTTTGTAAGGACAAATACTCTCATTCTTGTTAACAAGAGATGACATGCAATTGATATCAATTCTCTCTCTCTCTCCTGAATTCTCTCTCTAGCTAAAATCCTTTATAGCGAGGTGTGGTTTGAATTCTCGCGGAATATATAATTACTTTCATATTCAGAAATTTTTTATGCATAGTTCTCTTCTTAAAGTTATACTATTTTTATGCAAACTCTAACAACTCAAGAGCGAGAACCAAAGTCTCTAACTTTGTTCCAAGACCCTATCTACCGCGCATATACAAAATAATTACACATTTTAGTGTGCTCGTTAACCCATTTAATAATAATTATAATGATAATTATTATTATTATGAATATTATTTATTGGGGATCTGTGTACCATATTTGTTAACAATCCAAATGTAATAATCAAACCTCCTACTTTCTATTGGGTCCGGTGTGTTTCAATCCTCGGCAAAATGGCATATTGATTATTACATTTTGATTTAAAATATCAAATTCAAACTTGAGCTTCCTCTCCACACCAAAAGACGAGTTCAGCTAACATGTCAAACCTCACCATAAACAAAATTTCGTAGTCACTGACGATACTTTTAATTGATAATTAGTTAATAACATTTACAGTACAACTTTCTACGTGGAGACTCGAATTTGAAACCTCGCAAATGGCATAATTGGTACAAGTATGCATATATAATTGAATGTACGTCTAATAAGATTTTGGTCCACGATTACAACGTCGAGATTGAATTGTCAAATCAAATAAATAGAAAAATAAGTGAAGAAATTGTGGGGGGTGACTGTCACGTGACAACCCACGCGTACCCATTACATATTCTCAATTTCTGCTTCCTTACACCCAGCTCATGTTCCCATACCCACGCTTCTTGCTCCGCATAGTGACGATACATTCATTATTATACATAATAAATTCTATAAAAAAAACATACATAATAAATGGTTAGATTCATAGGAAATGATTACATCACCTCATTATTGAGTAACAAAAAGTTAACATCACTGACAATGTAAATAAGTAGAGCTGCAATTTGAATCCTGGTTCGGATTCATATGGATAAAAAGTTGTCTAAATTTGATATGAAATTATTTCGAATCGGAAATTTTTTAGTGTAAAATTAACTGATTTCTCCAATCAAATCTTGTAATTCATAGCTTCTTAGGAAAAGATCAATCCGATTTGATCCAGCAATTGATTGGATCACATCGGTTTTAAGTCAAATTAGATTTTAGATTCCTGCTAGTTCGGATCCAAATTGCATGGGGGCAGGAATACAAAAGCCCAATGATGCAGGCCCATGATAGAATTTTAATTTGATTCATTCATGATTCCAGAGTAGCCTAGAAGCTCTTTTCAATTTTCATAGGCATAACAAAATATCATAATAACAAACCAATATTTTAAGTTTCTAACTAACAAGCATAACATGTCACAGAATCCATATTCCACCAACTGTTTGCTACAAAGAATTGTAAAACTTATGTCAAACAAAACTGCAACACACATATATTCAATTGGAATAGCTAGTTCTGAAACTAAGCAAAAATACAAAGACAAGGTGAAGAGAACTCATTAATTAACAGATAGATCATATACAACCCATAGTTACAAAAAAGAAAAAGAAAATTAACATGAACCAAAGCAAATTCCAGTTTTGTCAGAGGAAGCTCAGAATACTATGATTCCCAACATTAGATGGCAGAGGACTCTACTCTACACCTTCTTTGCAGATGCTGTTTCTAATTATTAATGACCATTTTCACTTGGTCTAGTAACCATTCTTTCCTTTTGACGAAAAAAATCTGCTAAATCCGCGAGCTTGTTTTTCTGGTGTTGGTGTAGAAGAAGTTGATTTGGTAGGCCTGTGTTTCGTTTGCTTAGAACTCACTGGTGATATCAAGCTTGATTCGGTATCAGATGGGCTGCATGGAGAACTGTAGAGATCAATGTGACCGTTGGCAGAAGTAGCAGTGTCCATCTCAGACTGATCAAAGTTGTGCAAATTCATGCCACTGGTTGTAGGTTCATCCTCGTCCTTTTGGCTTCTCTCGCTGCATGGAGATCCCAATTCATTCGGAGGACGCATAGCATTCAACTGCTTGCTAAGAAGAAATATCGTCTCCTGACACTCTGCCAACTTCTCTGCTGCAGCTATTATCTCATTATCCTGTTACCACAGAAGCCTTGTGTTACAAATCAAATCATCAACTAACAATACAAGAAACATCATTTACAGAGTAGCATCTGTTTTCAGTTCAGTGTGTTGTATGAATTAACAAGTCCAGACAAGAAATGGAACAAGCATCAAATAACTAAGGACCCAACTTTAAAGAATTGAAATTACAAGTTACTCTAGGTAATTCGTTTTTCTGTAACTCTTCTATGGTTTCACTTATAGATTATTTTCATTGGAAAGATTTGTACCCCAGCCCCTCAGCATATTAAAAACCCCTTCAAGTAAAAATTTATGATTCATGCCAATAATTTTTACTTCATAACCCGAAAAATAAAAGCCTTTGTGAGACAGAAGATAGCTTCACCTGCTTGTTCTTGATGTCAGCTTCAGCCGCCCAACATACAGAGCAGCTGTCCTTCCTGGCAATAATAGAATGTGCAGAGTTAGAGTCATATAGCATTGGGAATTTCAAAAACTACACAGATACATGTATTTGCCATGATAAAAATACGATATAAAGAATGAACACTGCTAACCAAACAATATGAAGTGTCCAGTCAAGCAAGAATGCGAGTTGTTTTTCGTATCTTTAAACTTTCTCTAAACAGATGCCACAGCCATAGGCTGGATTATGTGTCTTTTCTCATATGTTCATCATATTTACAGAAACAACCATGAAAGTGACGTTTATCTTCTTCACATGCCTAACACACACACACACACACACACACACGAGAAAATCTTGGTCTTATGATCTATTGAAAATGACAATAGTGTCATAGCAAGCTCTAGCTAGCGCCCACCGGAATGGAAACAATAGGTAGTTGATACCAACCTTATAGGAAAGGAAGTTAGATGCTAACCTTTGTAATTGCTCTTGAAGATCATTGCATCTGGCCAAAGCATCTTGATGACTACCCTTTTCCTCTTGAAGCTCTTTTCCCAAACTTTCTGTTTTTGCTCTTAGAAGGTTCACTTCAGTTTCTAGCTCATCTGCACGTTTTTCAAGCGATCTATATGACTCAGCCATGCATTTAAGCTGTGTATCTGCCAAACTGTTTGATTTATTAGCAGAAGCCAATTGTGATTTAAGTTCCGCGAGAAGCTGCTCAGTTTCCAGTAATTGGGACTTTGTCATCTCCAGATTCTCAGTGCACCTAGCAAGATCCATTGCCATATTATCCTTCTCTGATTTCAATTGTTCAAACTCCTCTAATGAGGATTTGGATGATGTGACATTTGACTCGTAGCCCAAGCCCAAATGACCATCGTCAGGAATTTCAGGATCAGAAATGTGAGCACAACCGTTCTGATATCTGTCTCCGGACGAGTCCTTTTGAACAGCTTTATTTTCAGGCAATGCAACTTTGTCAATGCAGTCAGGACTATTAGATCCTGCTTCAGTGCTCTTGTAGCCCAGGACATTAAATCTGAGTTCACTGGCATTAGCTAAAACATGAGCCAGATCAATAACAAAATCATCCCAACATTCAGTGTTGTAAAACAGTTTACTGAAGGTGGCAGAGAAATCCTCAATTTTCTTGTTCAATGCATTGCCATCTGGACACGTGTCATAGACCGCCATTGCTTCTTTGCCCAGAAACAACACAAAATCATGAATTTGAGAAATAGCCACTTTCATCTCTTCACTTATCAAATGCACATCTGCTTTTGGTTTGCTATCCTGGAAGAAAGCAATCTCCTTCTGAGCAGTCACACCAGCATCCTCAGGACAAGCCTGTCGATCACATGCAGCATCAGGACAGTTTATTTGTTCTGCCGCAGAAGCTACAGATCGAGGATGGAGAGTGCCTAGTGCATCCTCCACAACACATTTGATATCTTCCAAAAATTTACCCATATCGGTGTCCTGAGATACAGAATCAATTACCATAGATATTCTTGACCTAAGTTTCATCAGAGGTAGGTGATCCACATCTGATCCAGGATTAACTGCCAATAAATCCATACTGTGATGCTCTTCAGCCAGTAGTTCTTTGCCTGTTGCGACAACTTCTCCCAGATCACCAACATTCACCACATCAGATGGTTTATTGTTCGAAACATCTGCAGAAGAGATAGCTCCATTTGAGTTATTTAGTAAACACGCCAACTTCTCCATCTCCAGAAAGTCATCCATGAGCTCCGAGTGGTTTTCAGCCTTATTTGGTTTATCAGAGTTCTTTTCCCTCTTGGAGTTTGAAAGCTCAGAAATAAGTCCTGTACCCCAAGACTCAGCACAGCTTCTGTCATCATCATTTCCATCTTCAGACATGGAGGTCATACTTGGTGGATGGCTTGCATTTTGACTCACAAAACCATCAGTTAGGATCTGAACAGTAGATCTTGGCGTGCTACTCTGGTGATTGTTGATTTGCAGTTGGGCTTCTAAACTTTGAAGCTTGCTCGCAGTCTTAGCACACGTATTCCTTGATGACAGCAGTTCGATATTGCGCTTTGCCAAAGCTTCTTTCAGCATCTTTGTTTCTTCTTCCATTGCCAATAAACGTTCTGTCAGAAATTCATTCTCTTTATGGAACTTCTGTACATTATCAACAGAAAATTCAGTAATTTGGGCCATATGTGGACTGGGAGGCTTAACAGGGGACCTCTTTTGTCGAGTTTCTCCATAATCTCGGCCTAGACTCTCAACTTCTAGTTTCATTTGGGCAAGTGCAGCAGGACCAGGCAACTTCTTCCGAACAAGGCCACGTAATCTTTGGCACTCAGCTTCTAGCTTAGCTATCTTTTTTACACCCTCCATATGCTGTTTGTTAGCCACTTCAGCAGATCTCATACTCATGTTCTTTTCTTGATTGCGAATTTCAAGCTCTTTGGAGGCTATATGAAGCTCATATTTGAGTGTGTTTATTTCCCTTTCACACGACTCAATGTTGCTCTTCAACATCTCAATATCTGCCTCAGCTTGCGACTTTTCTTCACTTACTTTGATCAGCATGTTAGAACGCTCTTGCAGTGACCTTGAAAGTGCAGCATTTTCACCTGCAGACCTAAGGAGCTCTTGGTCTAAGTCCATTATCTTTGCTTCAAACTCGTGCTTAAGTTTTTCCATTTGTTTGGTTTTTGTATGAACAACATCTAGCAACTTCTGTTCATGTTCTTCTTTCAGATTCCGTATTTGGCGCATGCACTCTTTCAGAGCACCATCCAAATGTGATGCCCGATCTTCAGCAGTGAGTTTAGATAGTGTGACAGTTTCTAGATGATTTTTCAAGGCCAGTGCTTCTGCTTCAGCCTTCTCCCAACCTGTTGCAAAGGTCATATAAATTTTAAAATTCAGGCCTAGAACCCTTCCTCCAAAATGAACAAGAAACTATGCACTCAAGTAGAGGAATAAGATAAAAATCATACCCGAGACAGCTTCCTCGGCGACTTTAGCATGTTGTTTCACCAGATTTTCCTTAGTAGTAATCTCAGCCTGAACTGCAGCCAGTGCTTCAGTCAGCTTTTCATTTAAATCCTTAATCTCATCATCCTGCATCTTCATTTGCTCCTCATTTTTCTTAACTTCCTCCTCGTACGCCTTTATCTGTTCCTCCAACCCGGTCAGATGTGTATATGACTCAACAGATATCTGGACATACTTTGGTTTTTTGTAGTTGTCCTACTCACAGGAATAAAACCAATAAGAAAAAAAATTAAACAGACGTCAACAGAAGAAAAGGATTCTGACTACAGATGCATATGAACACTACATTTGACTTTCAGCATGAAAAATAACAGGTTTTATAAAACAAAGAAATTAAAATACTCCCTCCGTCCCAAAATGAGTGTCTTGTTTGTCTAATTTTTTTGTCCCAAAATGAGTGCCTTTTTCTATTTTT
>JAYMTA010005909.1:0-10920 GCA_036897625.1 Pelargonium cotyledonis | reverse complement strand
GTTGGGTAAATTCGTATCCGATCCGAAATTCGAATACGAAACTAGTTTCGAATTTTTGTTTTTTATTATTTATATTTTGTTGTTCCAGATTTTTTTGGTTATAAATATGCTTTATTTAAAAAAATTATAATCATAATAATGTTCCTCCCGTAAAGTTATATGGAACCAAAACAAAAAATTATGTCAATCGGACATCCAAGGACAAAGTTATGAATTTTTAAAGTTTAAATATCCACCATAGGTGGGAATCAAATTACTCAAGGGTGAAAGAATGAGAATGAGAATGGGAATCGGAATGAGAATGGGAAACGGAATGGGAATGGGTGTGGTCTAATCCAAACACCATCAATGGGAATCTCATTCTCATTCCCATTCCCAAACCAAATTTGCTAATCCAAACGGTACCTATATGTAATAAGTGGAGGCATGATACTATTTGTTTTACATCCAGACAAAAAGTTCATGAGTTTTGCTGCTCAAGTCTGTCCCAGTGAATCTATAGCTGAATAATAATTTACTCCCTCTGATCCCAAAAGGAGTGTCCACTTTCTCATTTTTGTAAATGTTAAGGATAAGTTTGATAGGATTGAACTTCCCCCCTATACCCGAATGTGCTCTTGTTGTGACAAACTCAAGGAATTCTATTGGTATTTCATGCATAACTAATTGACCGGAAAGGGAAGTAGACACTCATTTTAGGACAAAATTTTAGAGTGGACACTCATTTTGGGATGGAGCGAGTATATTTTTCTTTTCACATCTTTGATTTATAACTAGAGTATTGACTACATCTGGCTGAGAAATTTATTCCACCGGTCATGTGAGAAAGGAAAGCTGACAATACACCACTAAACTGCGAGTAGATGCAAAAGCTGCTGGGTGCTTTGTTACAAAAACACCTGTTTGCAATGGAAGTCTTCGCAAAAAAAAATGTTAATATTTTATTTCTCTAAATTCAGTTGCATTTATTTATTGATTTTATGTTCGGGTGTGTGTTATTTTAGGAATGTACCACTGCAGGCATGCATGCATAAAGTGCCAGTGGATTCATCAGAGCGTGGGTCCAAATGGCCTGAGCAATGGCCGCTAAGGTTAGAGCAACCACCTTATTGGTTGAATTCTCAGGTTGGAGTATATGGCAAATCTGGTCCAGAGGATTTCACTTCTGATTATAAGCACTGGAAAAATGTTGTCTCCAAATCATATTTGAATGGTATGGGAATTTACTGGCCTTCTGTGAGGAATATTATGGACATGAAAGCTGTATATGGAGGGTAAGAAACTTTGTACATCTCTCTCATATTTCTTGGAGTGATGTGTTGTAAGGTAGTATTCGGGTTCACCCAGTTGATTTACTTTACCTTGATTATGCTTTTAGATTTGCTGCGGCATTAAAGGACTTGAAGGTCTGGGTTATGAATGTAGTCCCAATTGACGCTCCGGACACACTCCCAATAATATATGAGCGTGGTTTGTTTGGCATGTATCACGACTGGTGTCAGTCCTTCAATACCTACCCAAGAACATACGATCTTCTCCATGCAGACCATCTTTTCTCGAGTCTTAAAAAGAGGTTAGTGATCTTAAATAACACATTACTTCCCATCTTATACTAAATAAAGAGTCATTCTATGTGTGTGTGCTTGTTTACTAATATGATTTTTTTCCCTTAATTTTCTCAGGTGCAACTTGGTGGGAGTGATTGCAGAAGTTGACAGGATCTTGAGGCCACAAGGAAAGCTGATTGTACGGGACGATGCTGAAACCATAAGTGAGGTTGAGAGCATGGCTAAATCACTAAAATGGGAGATCCGGATGGTGTTTTCAAAGGAAAATGATGGATTGCTGTATGTTGAGAAAACATCGTGGCGTCCTACTGAGAAGGAAACAATTATGTATGCCATCGAGTAAGCATCACACTTGAGGTAGGTCTTTGATTATCAAATGCTGCTGCATCACCGCCTTTATAAGCCTGGCAAGGTGTTGTGCTATTTTTTGTTGGCTCAAAGAATGGGGAGTTAGAATGTAATACCTGTAGCATGCACGCACGGTGCACCACCAATTCACGCCACGTTCCCTTTTAAATTATGTAATTGATGAACTTCGATTGCGCATTCTGCACCTATAATTTGGGTGGGTCTGTGTGAGATTGTCGTGAAAGTGCCCGTGTATGAGATATAATTTCATAATTAATTATTCTTTCTTAGTTTATGGATTGTGTACTCTGATGTGGTTATATTGTTACTTTCATATGATGTGGTTATAGATAGTACTGAATTTGTTGAAGAATAGATACCTTGAATTTGTTTATGCTTGCAGTGCAGGGTATATTATGATTTTAGCACCAAAAACAGGAATGAAAGAACATAAGTGTTATTATGATACTTTTCTATTTTCAGATTGTGTATTTTGTGATCTTAACTTCATTCATAATAAGAGTATCTCGTCGCCAATGTGCGGCAATCAACAAAACCCACTCATTGTGGCTTCGATTCGAAGATTTCTTGATATTCGATTATGTGATGATTCGGTATGATTGTTCGAGTTTGAACATCTTTATTGTGGTGTTTGATTCAGGTTAGTTTTCAATTTGAAGTTTAATTTTGGTTGTTAGACTAGATGAAGATGAAGATGAAGATGAAGATAATGATATATATTAATTGAATATATATATTTTTTTTTGATAAAAATTAAGTGTATATCTACTATCTAGCGTGCATGCATGAAATATGTAAATGAGAGTGTTCATCATACATACTGGAACAAAATACAATAATCTATGTGGACACAAGTTGGTGGATAGGGAAACATGATGCATATTGCGTAGGTAAAAATGTTTCCGACTAAATTATTTTTTGAGTTTTAGTATAAAAATTTTCGTGTCACTGAATTTTCATTGTTAGTTTACAAACTAGTTTCGTGTCACTATGAATTTTAAGTTATTTTTCTTAAATGTTGATGGTCAAGCGTATGAAATTTTAAGAGTATAACAACAATAACAATGACTTCCTTGAAGAAGAAAAGATTTTAAGAAAAATAATAGCCATGTGTTGTGCAAATGTTTTCCAACTAACAAATACTTATTTTTTTATTTACGTGGATGGAAAATAATTTTTTGGGCACTGGTAATGAGATAAAATAACACAGATGATGTGCCGTTTTGACTTAGGGTCAAATGTGAGTTCACTAGGAGTGTGTGTTGTAGAGTATTATTGTTCACGTGAGCTAAGGTAAGTAGCCTAGTGTCCAAGTCATTGTCAAATTCTTTTAAGTGTCCAGTTATCAAGTCTTGAGTGTTTAGGTATAGTTCACAAGGTTAAGTGTATTGGGTGTACAGGCTCAGATCCACTTTTAAGCTAAGTTAGCTCCCACTTGCATAGACTTGTAGCCTGTGAGAAGAAAAACAAATCGAAGGAACGAAGACCTGGAAGGTTCTGCCTCAGGCTCCGTCCCAGGCGTGACAGTAAGTTCTTGTACGGTAACAGGAAGGTTCTGCAGAACTTTTCTAGATATAGAAAGTTAGAGAGAGAAGTGAATGTAAGAAATGAACTTATGAATGAGGATCCCTCTCTCTTACAAAGAGTAAGGTCTTTATAGGATCTTACCAACTAGTGCCATGTATGAATGGTAGATGAAGATGTGAGGCTCATCAGGGCCCATTTGACTTTCCAGCTCAAATGGCCCACTTGGCCCATTGTGCTATTTTAGCACATTTGTGGTGTTGAGCTCCTTCTTTCCTTTGGACACATTACTCATGTGTGCCAGTGAGGCGGGTGTGTCCCATAGACCTCATGATGACTCGCCAAAACCCTTTCTGAGCTAGTGCCTCGCGAGGCATAGTTATGGGCGTTTGGGAGTGTTGTTAATGCTCCACCTTGAGGGCTGTGCTCCGCCTGGAGGGTTGTGTGATGAGATGACTTGCCTAAACCAATTTTTGTGAGCTAGTGCCTCGCAAGACATATTGTCATTGGTTTATGGGAGTGTTGATGTTGTGAGGGCTTGTTGGAGAGTCTCGAAGGTGATCCGACATGGTGGAAGCCTATTATAAGCCTTGTAAGAGTGTATGAAGTCGTAGGGTAACATCCGAGGTCGAGAAGATTTGACCATAGGGTGCCTGGGCATGAAAACATGCTAATGGAGGCTGAGACAGACCAATTGCTGCGACATCCGTGGAGGGTACGCTTCCGTTGACTACCTTCTTGAAAACTCGCATTTTATGCTAGTTATTGGATCATAAATTATGCATATTTTGTCCTTATTTGCTCTGTTTTAGCACTCGACATGCCATTTTTGAGTGTTATTTGCCTAAAATGACGTTGTGACGTGTTCGAGTAGCATATTTTGTACTTTGGTAATAATTTGATGAAATTGCATGAATTATAGCTCAATTGTGCCAATTAATGAGTGTTTTAGTGTTTATTGTATTATCAGGTAAGGAAACACATGATTAAGCATGATTGGAAGCCGAAAAACCAAAGTCAAAATCTAAAACGTCATAACAAGGGCGCGCCGCTCGAGCCTCAATTCCTAGTGCCGCGGCGCCCCAGCCCGAGCTTCCACGCCTAAGCGCCAACCATCTAAACTGCAACGCCACCTAAAAAATGCCTAGCGCCACAACCCCATCTAGCCACGCCGCAGCTCCCATGAGTCAGCAAGGTTCAAAATTCAAACTTGAGTCAACGCGCTAAATCACACCCGCTGATCTCGTTGGTCAGCGCAGTCAATGGAAAAGTCAAGATGGTGACATGCTTTGAGGTCGTGGCCCCCGCTGGAGCAGAATGTCTATAAATTGCAATTGAAGGTCAAGGGTCAAGGGTTCAGAATTTTGGAGCTTAACACTTCATCTGCATCACTTTTCACTTACTTCCAAGCCTAGAGAGCAGTTCCACTCCACCACTTTATCTTCTCTTCGTCCCATTTTATTATTTCTTAGAATTGTTGCTTAGTTCAGTTTAGTCTTTAGTAAAAGCTTGTTATATGATCATAATTGAAGCCTAGGCTCAGTTGTTGAGATCAATACTTGCTGGATTCGACTCTTAATTCTTTTATTTCCAAATTCAATTCAATATTAATTATTGTTCTTTATTGGTACCATTGCTCTTGTTGCTTTTAATTTTTTAATGCTTGATTTAATTATTCTTTCAAAGATTATAGTTGTTGTTCAAACCATATCTATGATCAACTAATCCTTAAGTAATAGGGATGTAGTTTATCATAGGGAGATGGGTTATTTGTTCATTCTTACTCTAGTGTAACTCTCAAAATAAATGATTGATTATGACTGTTCTTTAGGTGCATAGCCTTGATGTGGCATGATCACCCACGTCTCGGATCAATAACACGAGCCTTACCTTTACAAGAGGAAGGTTCGTGCAGATCGATCTGTTTAATAGGACGACTCTTTGGAAGTCGTATTCCCTCGATTTAATAGGACGAATCTTTGGAAGTTGGTGTAAGGTAGAAACACGAGTTATTAATGATCACGACAGTCCAGTCGATTGGATAGTTTAGAGGTAATGATAGCGAAGACTCGATCACACACGTGACAAAATACATTGGTCGTCGCTAGCCTAAATGGCAACACAGCAATGCAAGAAGTAAATGCGCTAAATATGTTCCACTATTCTCTTTCTGAGAGGGCACTGGATTGGTACTATTCCCTCTAGTTGGCGTCTGTCCCCATGTGGCAGATTATGGTCCAAAAGTTTCTGGATAAGTTCTCTTCCCGCGAGGAGAAAAAGAAGAAGGTCGGAGCTATCTCTAACTTTTAACAACTTCATGGATAAGCGTTCCATAAAGCTTGGGAGAGGTTCAAGGGCATGCTTGAACCATGTCTTCACCATGAGCTGAACAAAAGATGCCAACTATAGCTTCCTATTATGGATTGCATCTGAGTTGTCAAAACACTCTCAACTCCTCGTGTGGAGGTTCCCTATTAATGTAGACCCCAGATTGGCAAAAATGCATAATTGACAATCTTACGAGTAATCGCACAAGTGAAGATACATACAGAGGAGGCGCTTCTCCTGGAAGTTGCTCCAACGACTCAGCCATTAAGCTATGTCAGAAGGGGGTCTAGACCATCTTGGTAAACCAATAGCAAATGCTTAGGCCTGGTTCAAGTGTCAACTCTCTTCAAGATGACACTTTTTCCCCCCTTAGTCGATCAATGTGTCACATGTGGTGGAGACCACGATTACTCCAAATGTCCAAAGAATGCCGCATCAATCAATTACGTGGACCAAAAGGAAAATAGCTCGTACAACGATACTTATAATAAAGTTTGGAGAAACCATCATAACTTTAGTTATAGGAACACAGAGAACACGCTGCAACCTCCACCCCAAGAATAAGGGATCCGAAGGCATGGACCCCCTGAATTTCAAAGGCTAGTTGATCATTATCATTTGATGACAAAGCACAATGCTCTGCCTCTCCCAGCTCAGCCCAACCAAGATCTTGAGACCACGATGAGACACTTCATAAACTCATCATTGAAAGACAAAGTTATTGCCAATGCAGCAATAATGGAGCTCCAAGCTTCCCGAAAAGATGTTGAAGTCGCATTCAGGAAGTTAAAGACACAAGTAGTACATTTGGCCAAAGCCATAAATACCAGGCCCTAGGGTGAACTTCCAAGTGACACCATTAGCCTTGGCGATTCGAGCCATAAGCAAGTCATGGAGGTAACTGTTGCCCCAATCATTGGCAGGAAGGGGAAGGCGTGCGGTTTGAAGAAGTTGTTGAGACCTTTACACGAGCAAGTAGAGGTGGATAAGAAGAAGAACCATGAATGCTTCATTGTGTCCTTTAGGCTCGGAATGGACACTTGGTCCAAAGGCCTATTGACACGGGCACTGCAGTCAATATCATGTCTATCAAGATCTACAATAGGCTTGGTATGGGGCAGCTCCAGTGAACATCCAACTAGAGGTACGCTCGAGTGGCATTATGATAGTTTGATTTCATATCAAACTATTCGCGCCTCTTTAGACCTCATTCATCATTGTTTGTCTTGCTTTACACTTGATTTTGAAATCATTTAGGCCCATTTTTGTGTTTAGTGCATTGATGATAGATTACATGAATTTCTCTCTTTATACTTGCATTTAACGGCTGTAAAGAAATCTGAGCTTGGTAATGAATAGGGAGCCAAAAGACTTCAATGCATGCATAGTCCCGACTCCATACAACAAGAGTCGCAACTGTGAAACCTTAGAAAGTATGAAGCCTGAAGAGTCGCGACTCTATAACAACAGAGTTGCGACTTTGTTGGAAAATTTGGATGGTTTGGCTTGAAGAATAGATTCGTGACTGCATAAGTGACTGCACAGTCGCGACTTTGCTGGGTAGATTCTGTGTTTTTTTTACCCTAATTTGCACCATTATATAATGTAACTTGCGGCCCACATTTCGAGGTAGCTTAGTTTTTAGCAGTTTTAGGTAACTTTTGGGTGCTATAGAGAGAGAAATTAGTGAGAAAAAGTGAAGATTAAGCTTGGAGCATTGAAGATTGAATGAATTCACTCTCCTAATCCCATTTCTCGTCTTGTAACTCTTGTTCTCTTGATTAACATTGTAAAAAAATCTTATTTGTGTTGATTGATTATGACAATGATGAATGAATTGAATTCCATTTTGTATATTATTGTTATGCTGATCCCCATGAGCTAAATCCTTAGTGGTGGAAGTATGTTAGTGACCTAGGGTTTATGATTATGGGTTTGGACCTGCTTTGTTTGCATGTTGCTAGCTTGCTAGTGCTCATTTCTAATGCTTGTGTGTGAAACTGATCACTTTACCCACATGATTTCTTCTATCAATTGCATATTAGGAATGTGAGCTTTGATATAGATCGAGCATTAATGACTAAGGTTGTTGCTTTATTATTTTATGCTTGTGAAATTTATTTAACCTCAATACTTCTGCTTAATGAAAAGTTTGTCAATTGCAAATTCTATGTGACATGAATTTGAGTTTTGACATGCTTAACTAGTAATCACCTTTGGAAAGAGGGGTACTAGTATATTAGTGGAGTAGGGTTAGCACAGTAATTTGTCAACATTGTATTGTCCATCCCACATTCTCACTTAGTTCATTAGCATTGCTTCTGCTATCATCTTTCTATTGTTAAACCTCAACTTTGCATATCTTTACATTTTAATCTTGAATTCTTAGTTGATAATTCACTCATCTCAATTATGATTTCTTTCACTTTATTTTTTAGTTTGGTTTATTATAGTCTACGTAATTAATCCTATTTAGCTCATTTATTTGTAGTCCATATGGTTCGACAACCCGAAACATTTGCGTTCCCTTTATTACTTTGGTACGTTTTGTAAACTTGCAAACACGTGCCACATTGCGCATGATGTTGAGGTGATTGTTGTAAAGTTCGTCTTTCCCGTGGGCTTCGTGGTAATTGACTACGCCCCGAATCCGAGACTACCTATAATCTTTGAACGACCCTTTTTGGCTACGACCATGGCTCATATCGATATAGAGGGCGAGCGACTTGAGCTTCAAGTCGGTGCCGAGATTTTGTTTTACAACATCTCGCCCTCTGACGGGAAATTTGTGAAGAATGACGAGCCGATGGAGCTAGTTCATGCTCGAGAGAATGACTTCTGGTAGCATTGGAAGTCGTCAGTTCTAAGAAGAATCCTTTTTAAAGGATATTTTTGCGGTCCCTCTGTGGGAGCGTTCCGTCAAGCTAACGACGTTAAACAAAAGCGCTAACTGGAAGACAACCCGAATGTTTTTGGGATGAGAAGACAGAAGAAAATAAGGCAAATGTCAGAATTTTTTTGGACAAAAGCCGACGCCGCGACGCTAGGAGATGAGGTCGCAGCGTCTACTGAGACATATTTTTTGCTCTCTAGATACTCGAAGGCAGCACCGCCAGGAAGTGAAGCCGTAACATTTTGAGGCCGATGACCTGATGTCGCAGCACTAGCAGAGGATGTCGCGGCATGGAAGCACAGAGTATGCGACGCTGCAACGTGGAGGCCTACGGGTTGATTTCAATTTTCAATTTTTGGGTAGATTTTCGGTGATTTGAAAAGAGAAAAGAGTGGGATTTCGACCTAGTTCATTTAGGATTCGAAATCTAAAATCTTTTCATCATATTTGAGACCCCTTATC
Source organism: Pelargonium cotyledonis (assembly GCA_036897625.1). Taxonomy (NCBI): domain Eukaryota; kingdom Viridiplantae; phylum Streptophyta; class Magnoliopsida; order Geraniales; family Geraniaceae; genus Pelargonium; species Pelargonium cotyledonis. The sequence continues at coordinate 1,776 of JAYMTA010005909.1, read as the reverse complement.
CACAAAACATCACACCCCCCATTGTTGCTTTCTCTCCAAGTTTCACCCTAGCCCACTATTGGAGGCCATTGGAGCTTGCTTGGAGCTTCACCTCTTGTTGGAATCAGATAGTTTCTCCTTGCTTAGGATTTCTTAGGATCTCTATTTGTGGAGTTAATTTGGAAGTGTTGATTGCAAACCCACCTTGGTTATTTTCTAGTCTTTTTTATTCCATTGTTAATGATGAGGAGAGTGAGTTTGAGACCTAATTAGGAGTGGGGGCAATTTTCTCCAACTCAACTTTAAATCCCGTTGATTTGTTGTCATCTTCTTCTTCTTCGGAAGAGGAGGAAATAGAGACGAACAAATCGGTGTCTTTCTTTGAGGAAGACCCAAGTGAGAACTCATCTTGGATGGAGGAAGATGAGCTGACAATAGAAGCCCCTCATGATTCAGCCCCTCGCGATGAATCCACTAGTTCCATTGATGTTGATGGCAACAATGTGGAAGAGGTACATGAGGAGGAGGTAGCCCCGCTGCCCAATCCGCGTTTTAGCTCACACCACTTAATGTCTGATGCCGCCTATTCGCACTTTGAGTCACTCATTGCACTAAGAGTGAAACTGATCCCGGAGAGGGGATTTTCATGGAGTGAAGGGGTGGTTTGGATATTCGAGTCCGGAATCAAGACATTAGGATGAGAATTTTTCTATGCATCTCATATGTCTTGTTGATTGGGGGTGATTAGGGAGTTCTTCTCAAACTTCTTACAGAGCCTTAATAAAGGACCCCCCTCCATCTAAGTCATGATGCATGGCAGGACTTTTAAAGTCTCAGCCCAAACGCTAAACCGTGTACTTGGTGAACCCAATATAGATCTCGACACCTGTGAATTCTATGAACTCCATAATAGGAGTAATTGGAATTTGGAAGAGCTGAGTTCTGTCTTGTGTGCACCAACTGATATGGTTACACTCGATAGAAATGGGATGCCAAAATTCAACAAATGGGATCTCTATTTTGAAGCCAAGGTTTGAATTGCTTATATAAACACTCGTATTTTTCTTAGTGGGAATCTATCTGAAATAGCCGGTGATCGGTTATTTATGCTCTATTACATCTTAACAAATTGAAGAATGCACTTGGATCGAATAGTTTTTGCACAAATGAGACGGGTTGTCAAGGAAAAGACACTTTGGTACCCTGCGCTCATTTTCAAGTTGTGCTATTTTCGGTAAGTTGAGATATATAGGATTGAGGTGGCGATCCCCGCAGCTAGACCTATTATGTCGTATGGGATCAACACCGTGTGCAGATTTACCAGGGTCATTGTTGATGCTGACCATGAGCAGGTACAGAGAGTGGTAAACATAGCAAGGGTGAAAGCAAAGAGGGAGGATGAGGAAAAGGCAAAGAGAGAGGAAGATGTTAGCGATGATGAGGGCCATCAGGTGGCTCGATGCGAAGGTGGATAAGCTGGCAGCTCGAGGCTTTTCGAGGAGGCTAGAAGGCATTCGTTTGGAGTCTTGAAAGAGGCAGGCAAAGGGTGACACCGTCCTACGAGGGCAAGGGAAAAAGGCCCAGGACGGAGCCGAGCTCAGAGGAGAGCAGTAGTGATTGTTCTTTGGGTTGAGTATGTTCACTCACCCGAGGTATTGTATATTAGTTTATTGTTTTATTAGCTTTTTAGTTGCATGGTTAATTTAGTTTTTGCATCATGCATGTCATTTATTTAGTTTGTATGCAAGCTTGAGGTTTAATTAATGAGGGAAATGATTAGTTTTAAGTTTTTTTTTT
>JAYMTA010005908.1:0-10921 GCA_036897625.1 Pelargonium cotyledonis | reverse complement strand
TGTTGGTGGTGGTGGTGGTGTTTGTTTGTTCTCGAAAGCTAATTAGGCAGGCTTTTAAGGCAAAAGACGACGCTATTCAGAGACACACAACACAGAGATCATCAATTACGTCTCTCTGCGACGCCGCCATGCCCTTCTCTCTCTCTCTCTCTCTCTTCCTCAATTTATGTCATCTTCTCCCAACTCATCTCATTTCTCTTTCTCTCTCCTCTCTTCTTCTTCTTCTTCTTCTTGTGATTTTGCTTCTTCCTGCTTTGCCCTTCTCTTTCTTCCACCTGCTCTTCTCTCTCAAACTCGGTTAGGTTTTGGGTTCGGGTCGGGCACCGGATTCGGGTTTTGAGGTGACGTCACCGTTTCTTCTTGATTGGAGGGATCTATTGGCTCTTGAATTCTCTTGCCGTATCTAACGGTTTTTGTGGAGCCACGTGGCTGCGCACCCCGCTTTTTTACTTCTTCGTCCTTTGCACCGGAAAACCCGCTACTTTCTTGTGCTCCCTTCTTTCTTTCTCCCTCTCTTTTTATTTTTTTACTTTTAATTAAAATTATGCGCAATTTCTTCAACAAAAAAAATATATATATTCTGTGCAATTTATATGTTTTCGTAGCCAATATGCTGATTTTTTTTATTAATATTTTTGGTAATAAAGAACATTCCGTGTTTTAAATTTTGAACCATTTTTTTAAATATTATTTGTCTCAAATTTTGTACACAGAGCAATAAGGTAGTTTATGAAACATTTTAGGTTTCTTATATGATTTAATATTGAGATTAAATGTGTGATATCCAACCACATATGCTATTATCATCCTCTTATAAATTTTTTGCGCGGAACATCTTGTTTATAATACATATCGTAAACTTGACAAATTTTAATTCGTTCAACTCATCATCAAAATATTTGATATGTGATATCTAGTTAATTAACACGCCACTTTATACAAATAATTTTGTACCAAATCTTGTTAATATAGCATTAATTTTTTTAAGGAAATGATGTGATCATACACTTCGCAATGGCATATGTATTTTATTTTTGTGTGTTTAAAGTTGTTTTCTTTTTTGATGATTTTGTGTGTTTAAAGTTAAATTTTAACCAATAATAACTTGACACATGATTTCATCAACCTTCTATGAACTTTTGATATAGAATGCTCGATTTATAAGACCTGATGCATCCATGACACATTGTGATTATGTTAAGTCATTAATAAACTAATTAACATGTAATTTCATATTAATTAACACATCATTTGTATAAACATTTTTGAACATTACATTATACAAATAAAACAATTAATGATTTTATACACATCATTTGTATATGTGGCACATTTTTTTTATTGTTAATGTAGCATTTTATACCATTAATTTTGTACAATACTTTACCATTGACATATGTAACAAATATTCTTTTTTGTTAAACTCTAAATTTGAATTTAAAAAGAAAAAGAAAAGAAAACAATTATACTTTACCTTTTGTTTTTGATAAAAATGAATAAAATATATTATCAACTGCTAGTAGTAGGCTATAATATAGTGTAATAAAATTTGGTGGTACGGGAAGTTATATGGCAGCTGTAAAGCAAAACTGCATGGGGGGCATATCCGTAATTTAATAAGAACCCATGCAATCCAAATTACCAAATGTGTTATGTTGTATTGTAGGAGTAATTTAGAATTAATTTAGGGTAAATTGACGCTATAGCTCTTGTACTTTTTGAAACTTTAGAGTTGCCCCTTGCGTATTTTGTTATATAGGTTTGATCCTTTTACTTTTTTTAACTTTGGTTTTGGTCCAAATGACTTGCTATTGCCGTTCTCCCACTTCCATATCAGTGAGAAAGCCACGTCACCCGTCCACGTCAGATTTTTTTCCACGTCACTCTCCATTTGGACCAAAACCAAATTTTGAAAAAGTACAGGGGTCAGAACCAAAAACTAACTATCAACTACCAAAGCATTATATATTTAATTTTTATTCTAGATTTCCACTTCTTTGGTTACAAACAAATGCAAGAAATAAGTGTTGTATTAGACTTTCACCAATGTCGAAGAGGATTAAACCAATTTATCAACAACAAAGTTAAGTTTTACAGTTTTGTTTATGTTTTCTCATAAATTTACTTGAAAGATGGATGAAAACCATAGTAAGCGAACACATATTATCAAGTGGATTGACGTTGTTCAGAATGTGGGTAAGTAAGGTTGTATTGATGATCGTTATGTCCATATGGGGTTTGATCATCGAATTGAGTTACGAGAATTATAACATCTTTATTGTTGGTGCTCTTGTGTTTCTATTCCTTCTTGCACTTCCTCATTTCTTGCATTTGTTTGTAACCAAAGAATTGGAAATAGAGAATAAAAATAATAGATAGAGAATGTTTTGGTAGTTGAAAATTAATTTTTTATTCTGGTCCCTGTACTTTTTCAAACTTTGGTTTTGGTCCAAATGACGGATGACGTGGAAAAAAAATCCGAAGTGGAAGTGGGAGACAGGCAATAGCAAGTCATTTGGACCAAAACCAAAGTTTGAAAAAGTATAGGGGCTAAACCCATATAAAAAACTACGCAGGGGCCAACTCTAAAGTTTCAACAAGTACAGGAACTATGACGCCAATTTACCCTATTTTGATTAAAGTTTATTTTTTTTAAGTAGATTAAAGTGTAATTTTTTTTTTTTAAATTCTCTCTAGAGAATAAACCCTAGCCGTCGTCACGCATCGAGTAGGCGTCGCCGATCTTGTGGTCTGTCTCGCTAGTGGCGTGTTCTGTCTTTTTTGGCAGTTAGAGTTTTATGGATCGTAGCAATTAAAGACGGCGAAAGTGGAGGATTGACGGCGTGGAGTGAGACGCATGTGCTACTCTTTGACTCCTCGTAGTGCTTACAACTTCGAAAATGAAGCGGTGGCTTTAGTGTGTAATTTTATTATTCAATATGTTTTATCTTATGTTATTATATACGTACTAACTCAAATATCTTTATTCAGGGACACCCAGTTCATTAGACCGGAGGAGGAAACCAGCTATCGCATATTGTAGGGCAGCTATCGTAGACATTAAGCAAATTCTGTATAATATACGTCTTAATGTCAATTTTTTGTATGTAAATAGAAATTTAGTTGATTCAACGCATGTTTAACCTCTATAGATAGGCAAGGTAGAAACATTTTGTGGGTATGTAATAACCTAAATGCTATTCGCTTTGCTTAACATGAAATTCTTTTCATTTATAAAAAATAAAAAAATAATTTTTTTTTGGGGGGTATAGTTAATTACTACAAGCAAAGAAATCTCACAGAAAGGCTTGAATACCATTTATCATTCAGGCTTTGCAGTTTTTGCTTGCAGTGTCTAAATGACAACATACATATACATGAACACAAAAATAATTATCATACATAAATGGTTCTACTTTCCCAACTTCTGGCACTATATAAATGGCACAACCCAACTTCAATAATGTGAGACAAGTAAATTATTGTATATGTACTACTTGTCATCTGAAATCAGACTTGTCTCAATCTTCAATATTGAAATAGAGAGTATATGATTCGTCTCTCATACTCAGTAGAGGTGCCAAAAGATAATTCCTTCTCACCCCTTTTGCCACAAAGCTCATTGGATCATACTCACTGATTCCTTCTCTCAATACAAAGCTAGCAGCCTGCCTAAACCCATCATGAAATGATCCTGTGTTGCACATCAGCTTGATGTTTTCACCAGACTCCTTCGAACCACCATACATGAAGCATCCCTTTAGCCTCTCTGACTCCAACGATATTGTATCATCTCTTCCGTCCAATCCCTTTACCATATTGAAAACTGAAGCTCCCTCCCTACTAGATGAATCTTCAACTGCAAGATTCTTGTCATTTCCTCTCTCAACTACAGCCATCCCTGGATGATCGAACGGTTCTAGCATCACTGATTTTCCAATGCCATCCCTCACTGATGAAAATCTCGTGGAAGTTGGGTCATTTGTAATGAGTCTGAATGTTGCATGAGCAGAAGAATCTGTCCCAAATTCGGGAAACTTCTCCATGGTAATTGATTGATTTGAATTTGTGATGACAAAGGATGAGTTTCCCGAGTCTTGGACGAAAGAAACCAGTTGGGAATTATATGTTGCTGGAATTGGAGTTATCCAGTCTGAAAGAGAGGTAGCTGATTTTGTTTTGATGTCCCAGTCTCCACTCGAATGACCCGCAAGAAGATACGGGCCATATAATATTGCTTGAATAGAGGAATATTCAGTCCGATCATCTGAATTTTGTTATAAGAAGAAAATAAATCTATCAATCAACTATTTTGTTGTTTGCAGTGGAAATTAACAGTCCCATTGAAATACCTTTAATAGCCTCTGTTCTAAGAGTTAAGGGAAACTCAAGTGTCAGTTTGTCTCCAGGGCTCCATTTTCTATTGACTGATAGGAAATTACCTGCATCAGGAATGCAAAAGCTCAAGAAAGTCGGGTTTACACTTTACACCAAAGATGAACTAGTGGCACAAATGTGTTACTACTCCCTCAACTAGAGTTGCAACTTCCACCAGGCACTTATTCAATTGCAAGTGTAAAAGAATACATGACCACTAAGAAAGAAGAAAAATACAATGGCAAAAGGTGTTGAAATTCAACTAGTTAAATGCATAAACGAAGGAAGGGAAAAAAATTATGATTAATTTTGCACCTGGAGCTGGTAGAGACAAACTTTGACCATTTAGTGCTCCCTTGGCACCAGATGATTGTGTCCAAACTGGTATCCGTAAATTCAAAGTAGATGATTGCCCTTCTACTCCCTGCATTGATAGAAATCCAACGAAAAGACAGTTAAAACTTACGGTTATTAGACTCCTCATTCCTCAAACAGTCATAAAATGACTGTATCAAGTACCTTCTTTGAAGAAAAGGTCAATGTCACTCGAAGGTAAGGATCCCATGAAACTACTGGATCCACTTTCTGATTAAGAACAATCTTCCCAGATTTCCAATCAAGAGAGCTTGATATGTACTGGATGATATAAAGACCTGGACCCTCCTCTTCGAAATATATTGAATCCCCTAACTTAGAGAATGATTCGATTCCTACATAAGTAGCCAGTAAAAAGACAAATAGATCATCACTTAGATACAACTTAACAAGAACCAGAATTCAGCATTCATTATAGATACACAAATTATAAGCATACCATCATATCATTTTTAGATTATGCAAATGATGACTTTGAAGAACTTAAAAGGTGAAAAACTTATCATGGAGTTTAACATCATATGAATAGATCAGAATACTAGTCATAAATTTATAATCAAGATCCGACCTGTGCCATAGCAGCACCAGAAAGAGTCAAACTTTGTTCCCCACCCATGGTAACCTCTGGCCTTGGAATGTCCAGGACCTTGTGGGAGCATGTAAATCATCACTCCAGGTTCTTTTCCTCTTTGAATGCCTAGCACACCATTTGTAAGGGCACGCTCATAATAATCTGCATATGCCATCTCTTTAGTCCATCTAAACAGGTGGCGAGAGACCTAGACAGCAGATGATAACTCAATAAAAAAAATGTAGTAGAACTGGGATTTGTAGGCAGACAATATATTAAAAATATGTGTAAACAGAAAATTATAATGCATTATTCATGAGGGGACGGCTAAAGACCCCTTGCCAGGTTTATTCCAAATAACGAACAAGCTTACATGACTCTTGCAAAAAGACAATAGAATAATGTTCAGTTATGAATTTAATCATCTATCAAAGTCATCATTCATCACTCTTGAGAACTATAAAATAGTGTATGTACCTTCAGCATGTTATAAGTTGTGCACGACTCCTCATTCTCGGACTGTAAGGTACTTGCCAACCTCTTTGGATCTGACCTGCTCACGGGTTGGAACAGTATATCAAGGATAAAACATGAATAGCGGAAAGTGTGACAATGGAAATAGTATGTATTTGGATACACAAAGTCACAAACAGCTTCTAATTGATTGTTCCTGTCTACAACTATGGAGAGATGTAGGAAGTCTATATCTTGGGGAAGACTTATTTGAAAATATTTTTAGACTATAACTAACCATTTTAGTGTGCCAAACAGATACATTGCATGTGCACCGCTTGGGTTGTTTAAACTGCCAATACCCTTAAAATTGTGTATACATCAAGCAATTGAAATTTAAAATTACAAATGCCCAGCGTAAGTACCAGAATTCACTGACGGATGTCCCTCCTGTCGCATAGGAATGAGAAGAGTTAACAATGTCCATGAAGAATTTCCCTATTTCCTGTAACAACAAAATTAGAAACCTTAACTCTCTGTTTACATAGTTACAAAAACCTTTACAATTTCAAAAACTGTATTAGTAAATCTTAATGGACGAAAAGAAAAATAAATTAAAAGCATAAAAGAACTATGCGCAACCGAAAGCAGTCATATAAAGTGAAGCCATGTGAAAGTCATCTTCTTTCAGATTATCTATAACTCATATTGAGCACTGACCTTATATAGTGGATCCCCTGTGACTTCATATCGCATTTGCGATCCAATAACAATAGGGATATGTGTATTCGCATGAAAACCAGATATATCATCAGCCTACAAGAAAAATATATATGCTTTTGTCAAACAATATTGAGAATCAATTTATAATATGTTTTAGTGATTTGAAATTAAAATTAACGAAAAATGCAACCATAAATAAGAATAGCTTACATTAACTTGAAAACATAATCCAAATTTACTTAAATATAAGACTTGTATTTAACAATTCCTTTAATCCCAAAGTAAGTATATTTGACATTTTGCAAATATTGAAAATAATTTTATTGGTGCTCAACTCTCACTCATTGTTGTAACAAACTCAAGCGGTCACAACTAACTTACCAAGATAACGTTAATGGTAATCCTAATCCAAACGTAGCGGAAACTTATTTGGGATGGAGATAGTATGAATTATTGTTCTGAAACATTGATAGATAAGCAACAAAACAATGTCTAAGAAATGAAGAACCTTCCCTGACTTACCAGCAAGATTCATGCCAATCTACACAAAGTTATTGTATGAAAGTAAATTCAAATCCCTACAATTCCATATGAGAGGCAGGAAAGAGATTCTACAGGCCAAAAAACAGCCTAAACCTTTTTAACTTTATAGGTCATGTTCATCTGAAACCAAGGCAACCTGCAATGGTAGAAGCTCCAATCCCGAATATAACTTAGTGTTCTATAATTAGGCTTTGTTTGGACTGAGTAACCTAAAATACAATAGATTTTGAATACTACTCGAATCTATATTTCGGGAATGTAGTTTTTTTGGAAAGTTGAAAATATGATGTTTGTTTACTAATAAGAAATCTAAAATATTGTTTTTGGATTATTGAAAGTAACTAATTGAAATGTTAACACAGAGTTCGTGCAAAAAAAGATACCATCCTTGGACAAGATCAAGTCTCAAATTTTATAACTAAGTTCTGTATGCACAACCAAAACTCCACAAGAAGGAAGTTAAAGTTCAACAAAGAGTTTGTGCTGAATATTCTTTCTTTTTTTAATCAGTGGTTCTGAATATTCTTATAGTATAAAAGAAATAGTTTTGATGGTAAGGAATGGGGGAAACAGAATAATCACCTTTAATGCAAGCAACCCAAGAAAGCAAGGTTTGTCAAAGAGGTGAGCCAACAATAAATGCTTTGGATCTTCCTGCGGAAATAACATGGAAGGCTCATGTTAGAGCTCAAAATGATGAAAGTTATCTATCTATGTAAAACATTGAGTCATTGAACACATGAAAACTTTTAACTGAGCCAGATCATTAATTAACTAAAAGTTTGATGTTTAAAGAAAATTAAAATGACGTAATGAAATTTGGACCTAATAAGTATATGCTCCTCTCAGTCACATTATGTAATTTTTCATACAAAACGGATACAGATTATGAGAATACGCATGTGCATATGAGTAACCTAAAGCTACAACACTCAACATATATATCGTGTTCAAGACATCACTTGTTCCAGAGCGCTATCAGATTGTAGAAAACTATATATCCAGATAAATAGTTAATGCTCCCAGAAAGTTTCTGATAAGACTAAAACCGTTACACAATGAAGGCGTGATAACTGAATCTTGATATACACAATAAATAGATGACATCCGGAGTATTAATGTAACTTTGAGGTGAAACGTAAATCTCGTCATTACTTATTCTAATCAAGTCCAGTGTGACAGCAACACAGAACTAGTGTAGAGTAGAGACAAGTCATATATAACTTAAGTCTTAGTTACCGTTATGCTATATAGCTTGTAAAGGACATCATTCATGCCACCAGTTTCTTCATTAAGAGACAGCCAATGTCTTTCCACAGTATGTTTTAATATCACATTCTGAACACGGTTGTAAAAGTAATCAACCATCCATGTCATCATTTTGAAGGCTTCTTGGTTACCAGCAAATGTGTATTGATCCAAAAGACCTGCCAAGATCTGTTATAGTTGATTAGTGAGTGGCCAAATATATGCATCTTTCAAATACCTATCGATTAACTGCATTGTGTTAAACACTTGTAGTAAACTTTACCTTGTGAATGGTGTAATATGGGGCCCAGACTGGTTTTATTGCTTCAAAACGGTCGAAAAGCTCAGATGGAAACGCAGAAAGATATCCCGTACCTAGTTCCTTTTGACATGCAGATAAAGCAGAAACTATTGCGGCCATTTTTTCTTTGAGAGTGTCATTGTGAGTACTGGCCCACATTTGTGCGGATGCACTTAAGTAATGCCCTGCAGGTACCAAACCCAAATTACTCACCATAAATTATCTGGAATAATATATCAAGATTCAAATTGTGGCTGAAGGTTAAGCATGCACGATAAAGCAATCCAGTCCCAAACAGAGCCGTATATATAATTCTACAATTCCAACAACCATCAGTTAAGTGAAGAATTCACACAAATTTTAATATGAAATCGGATTTATATAGAAGACTAAGCGTGGTATAATACTATAATTTACATCATCATATACTAAAATAGATTTCCTAATAAAAATAAAAATAGTCCTATGACCCCTAAAGGACTGATCCCTATCAGTACCATTCTTAACTTAAGAATGGGTGCGGAAAAGTACTGGATTGTTTTGCTACTGAGTAATAACAATTCTGCACATTACATAACAAATATAGTGAATATGATTTAGTACCTTGAATAGAAGGGTCAGCAAAGAATAAAAACTTATGCACTTGTACTTTTGGGTAGGTTTTGATTATCAAAGTGAGAAGAAACGGAGGATGAAAGTGTAGCTAAAATATACTTTCAGCCCTTATTTGGAAATTGTTCAAAGTCGTAGCCAGCCAAGGCAGGGCTACCCACCACCGCTAAGAACCATTTTACCAAAAAAGAATGGAGAAATGAGAATCACAAAAGGGTGGCATGAACACCAAGGTGAGTGTTCTGTCAAGCCTTTTTGAACTCTTCCTTCAAATTCAATGATAAAATGAAATAGAATGAAATAGAGAGAGACATATTTATATCAAAAGGCCTACTGTAGAAACTGATATATTTCATCAGAAACATAAATACTATGCAGAAACAATGATGAACAAGATAGTACTAAAGTACTAACACCTTTGACAAACTGACTAACCTACAAAATGACCTCGAAGCTCAACGGTGGGGTCTTCCCACCCTCCATATGGTTTCCCAGGTGTTGGCAAACCAGCAGTTTTCCTAAAGCTCCAAACCAAACTATCAATATCCAGAATCAACAAATACTCTAAATTTGTCTGCTGTGCCCGCCAGTGCATTGAGTCTGAACCCAATCTAACATCATGCAGTGACACTTCATTGAGAACATTCCCCTGCATTTTGAGACCATCCCGATTCTTCAATTTCCTGTAAGTCATTGCCCAACTCAATTCGTCTTCTTCCCTCAAAATCTTTCTTGGAAGCAAATTGTCCCAGGCTGAATCATCAGTGTGTATCAGATGGTAGTGTGAGAACATCTCATTTCTCCAGGATTCGTTATTGGACGACAAGAGCTCGTATCGAAGAGTATGCGATGAGAGCTGGGTAGGGACGTTGGTACACTCCTTACCCACAACACAACCACATAACACAACCAACACTACAAAGAACAGCTCAAAACCCTTCATTTTAATCAAAACCCAAGACTGATTGCAGAAAATACCCAAAACCCAAGAATGGTTATAGGAAATACCCAACAAAACTAGAAGAACACAAGCACAAGCAAAGCAGGTGAAAACATTCTACTGAAAGAGAAGAAGAGGTGAAATAGGAGAGACAAGTAGAATATAAAGTGGAGAGAATCTGCACAATTGAAACCAAATCCAGAGTCTCAAAGAGACAAGCACATGTGAGTGAGAGCCGGTAATAGCAAGAAAAAGTGGAAATAATTGAAGGTAAACCAAACCGTCCCGTGAACGGTAAGGCTATAGAAAATTGAAGCAAGCTACGGAAACCAAAAGTGAGAGTATGTATAAAGAGGGTAGAGAGTAAGATAATTGAGTAGAGACAGAGAAGAATCACGGATACGATGTCGTTATCGAAGGGGATTGAGCAATTCACCCAAGGTCAATAGAGAGGTGGAACCAGAAACAGCTGTTTCTGTATCTGCTGTTCGTAAATGGAAATTGGAAATTGGAAAATGGAGCTGTGACTGTGAGTGTGAGCGAATAGGAATGTATCATATTCATCGTCATCTTCTCGGTTTCGGACGTTTTCTCTGCTCTTCGTCTATGCACTTACACTGCGGCTGCGGAGTTTCTGTTACTCCGTATTATTATTATTATTATTATTATTATTATTATTTTGGGTAAAATGCTCCCACACCCCCTTGGATTTAACCGGATTTTGGATTTAACTCTCAATTAGGGTTTTGTCTAGTTTTCAACTTTTATCTTACCATTT
>JAYMTA010005907.1:0-10922 GCA_036897625.1 Pelargonium cotyledonis | reverse complement strand
AGCTCCATTACGCTTACCAGACTTCCCAGAAGTAGCAGAAGCAGCAACATCAGCAGGAACCATCTCTGTGTGCCCCATGCTTTTCTGCACCATAAATGAGTAATAAATGAAAAAAAACATTAGTTCTTATCAGACAAAAAGAGTAACTATCATGCAATCACAGATTCACATAAGGCACAAACAATTTTTAAAAAAAAAGTTGTAATCTTTTCAAAATTTACAGATTCATAAAATTAAAGAGCAAACCAAGAAAGGCACAAACTAATTTTACAAAAACAGTTGTGATTACACAAAAATTTACAGATTCATCAAATTAAAGAGCAAACCAAGAAAAGGCACAAACTAATTTTACAAAAACAGTTGTAATTACACAAAAATTTACAGATTTATCAAATTAAAGAGCAAACCAAGAAAAGGCACAAACTAATTTTACAAAAACATTTGTAATTAAACATGCATTTACAGATTCATCAAATTGAAGAGGAAAGCAACAAAATGCACAAACTAATTTTACAAAAACAATTTTATTTAAACATGCATTTACATATTCACAAAAATTCCATAAAAACCCTAGATATGCACATTTCAAATTACAGATAACCCTAGATCTACAGATTTCATATTACAGTTTACAGATAACCCTAGATCTATACATGCATGATCATATAACCCTAGATCTAAACATAAATGTGTGGGAGAGAGAGAGACTTACACTCGAATCGTTTTCCACTGAGTAGATCCAGCCTTCTTCCTTAGAAACTGTTCTTATTTCAGAGAACACCAAACGAAGTTAAAAGAAATATGAATATGAACATATTCATTTACAGATTCATAAAAGAGAAGAGAAGTAGACAGTGAGAGTGAGAGTGTGATAGTGATATACATGAACATGAAGGACAACCAATATTAACAAAGTCACTCGAAGAGTTCATGTCTGTTACAGAGAGCGAATCCATGGAAATATGGAATAACAAGCACAGAGTGACAGAGAGCAAGGGAGTGTTGATAGAGAGAGAATCGAGAGAGATAGAGGAGAAAACGAAAGAGACAGAGATGAGAGTAAACTCAATAAAGTCAATATTCCAACCAAGAATCATACACAGTAAAGTAATACAGTAAAAAAAATTCAAATCAAAGAGAAAAGTGAGAGAGAGAGTCAGAGAGAATATAGAAGAGTAAAGAGAGAGAAAAAATCAATGGAGGTAGATCGGTTAGAAGAATCAAACCTAGAGATCATCTTCAATGATCAATCAATGAGAGAGGGAGAATCAAAAGATCAGATGGATGAGATGGGTCAAACGTAGAGAGAGATGGGATCGGATGGAGAGAAATGAAGGAGAGAGAGAGAGAGAGAAAGTGAGAGAATGGTCTGGAATTGAGAGAGGCAAAATGATTTAGAGAATATATATGAACCGTCAGCCGCCCGTTAAGTTAACGGTACCAATTATTTTGACCGTTAACCGTAACAGTCAAGCGGTGGTGGTTTCTTCGCGGGCGGGTCAGACTGGTTGTTGGGTTGGCGGTTTTTTTCTAAACAATACTATAGCTATGTGCTGCTTACTAAAGTTCAGAATATCAATGTTAAATGTGATAACTACATTGGTGTTTTATGCAATTTGTGGTGAATGTAATTATTCTAACATTTTAACATGCAGTATTGGGCTTTTGCCGCCCAGACTATATATCATCTGGAAGTCGAAGCCATATTCAAAATTGAAATTCGTATTTTAAAATCTTGGGTCAGTCGCTCGCTCCCCAACAGTCATAGTGGAAGCAATTTTCAAAATAAAAATTCACCCATTGGCTTCTTTACCAATTTCTCGATTTCAAATCTGATCCGGTGGCGGTGAGGTCTCCACACCTCAAACAACAGTGAAGCTACATCTAATAAACCCTACATGGACATCTCCGACTCCTCTCCTCCTCTCCCGGCCGCACCAACCACTACTCCTCCCCTTTCTTCATCGGTACCTCTCTCTTTCTCTCGATCTGTTTCCTTTGAATTCTGTTTTTTTTTTTAAACGTTAGGTTTTGTTTTCTTCGCAGAGAAAGGAAAACGTGACGCCTATCGGCTCCAAGATTGCCGTACGTTCATCTCTAGTTTATCTTTAAATTCACTTGCTCCACTTACCTTTTTTCGATTTCTTGCCAGTTTATCATAATTTTTGGAGCTGGAAGATGATACATTATTTAGATCTTTGGTTATCATGGTCCGGGGATTGGGATTTTTAACAGCCCAAACTCTAGTTTTTTTTCATGTAGTTGTATGTATATATTTACAATTACTACATCCCTAGGCAATATTGGTCTTAGATCAAAAGAGTTGTTTTCTTGCAATGACCCTCGATTTTGCCTACCACTAAATAAGAATGTTTGTCGCCCTTCAAATGTTAGCTTGCTTGTTGATGGTAGTGGTAAT
The DNA here is from genome assembly GCA_036897625.1 of Pelargonium cotyledonis. NCBI lineage: Eukaryota > Viridiplantae > Streptophyta > Magnoliopsida > Geraniales > Geraniaceae > Pelargonium > Pelargonium cotyledonis. The sequence goes on along the minus strand of JAYMTA010005907.1, from coordinate 8,503 downwards.
GTTCTCCCAAATGACATGTTTTCAATTAATAATGGGACTCCTTCAGTAAAGTTCTTAATGTTTGTTGATTTGCTTATGTTGTTATCAGGAATTAAATGAATCGAGGACAAAATTACTTACTAGAATTCAAGGGTTGAAACAGGTGAAGTTAAATGAGACTTGTCTGCAATATATCCTTCACCATGAAATGAGTTTTTATTTTAATTATTATCCTTACTCTTTGTTGCATTTCATTAGGATTTGCAAAGTTGGAGATCCAAGTTAGACACTCAAGTGAAGGTCTATCGAGATGTAAGTCTTTGGTTGGTTATCATATGATATAAAGTATATCTTATTGTTCAATTTGCGGTGGGATCAGGTATTCTAGCTTGTATAAGACTGAACTAGACATAAAATTTGGCATTTAGTTTTGCCTATTTCTATTTAGAGTTATATTCTTTCTTATATCATTGCTAACACTCCCTACTCCTTAATTTGAAGGCTATTCACACAAACTAATACTACCTACGTCCCAAAAAATTGTCCACTTTCTCTTAAAACAAAACATTTCCCAAAATAATCGTTCACTTTCTATTTTCCCTAAATGCAACATGTGTTTGGTTTGAGATTAGTTTTGATGATATTTGAAATAAAATTCAGACTACTTCCCCCAACTTTTCTTCTAACTTCCTTGATCCTTTTTTCTGCCTTGTTCATTCTCTTAATTTCTTTCTTCATTCCTCTTAAGTTCTGTCATCTTTCTATTCAGGCCTAGTTGGTGTCTCTAGCTGTGAACAATATAAGCTAGGAAGTTGATTTTTCTGAAGCTATATTAATTCTGATAATTACCAAAGTAGCATGCTGAGGAAAATTAGGATCTATCAATCTTGATGAAATATATTGTGTAGTGTTACTTCCCATTAACTAGTGTTCGATATGGCATACAAATCATTGTAAAGGAAAATGTTTCTAGTTTCCAAACACATGTCTCCAAACACTATATACTATCCCATTCCTACACTTTTTCATGTCGTAAAATACTGATGGGATTCTCTCCTATGGTAACCACAAAAAAATGCTGCCTTCTTCACTTCCATCCTCTACTCGTCAATGGTCCCTAAATCAATTCGTAGACAAAATGCATGGATCACTATTGTTTACTCCCTCACTCCCTGTTTGCCAATTTTTCTTTTCCATTGCATTCAGCCATTAAATTGTTTCCAAAGTTTGGCAACAATGCGATCTTCATAATAATAGTTTGGGTTTGTTATGAGTTGAGATTTTTGTAGACAAATGTCATAGAAGGACACAGATTTGTGCTCAAGTTGCATTTCACCACATTCATGAAGACTCCTAACAGCTGCTTTTCATTGTATTTTAAAAATGGGATTGTAATTGAAACAATTGCCATCTCATCTATACATAGGCTTTAAATTTCAATTGTTAGGCTGTTAGTTACTGTGGCTTAAGCCATATCTTCACTGGAATTACATGCTTAGACTATTTTTTTTTGCTCAGCAGACAGTACTTTAGTAAACTCCTTAGAGAGAAGCACAAGTACAAACACCCAAGAAAGAAAACAAAACAGCTTCTTAAAAGAGAAGGCTGAGAAAGATGATAAGTGAAACAAGTGATCAGACAAATCATTCCAGTAAACAATTAACTAAGCTTATGTGAGTTCTCTCTCCAATGCCTCCATGAGAGAGAACCACCAAGCTGCAACTGACCAAAGAGGTGAGGACGATTTTATTTTAGCTGAGATCACTGAGAAGGAGAAAGCAATAATTTTGGAGGCTGCGATGGATACTTCTTCGCGAACATTGTTGGAAACCAAATTATTCCGAACTAACCATAGGTGCCACAGGGTAATATGACAAATGAGATTCCAGTATACTGAGAGTTCGTGATTAAGAAACCGGGGCCAATGAACCAATAGCTCTGATACGGTAGCCGGAAACATAGCTTTTCCTTGCCCTAAATTTTAATTGATTTTTTTAAAGACAAGTCATCTGAGGATAAACTTGTGTGAACTGATTTAGTTGGGGTGCATGACTGCATGTGATGTTAGAATATATTTGTTACATGCTATACCTGATTAGCTCAATGCCATTCCTGCTGCATGTTTTATCATCCAGTTTTGTGAAACTGTTTGGGTCTTTGTGAATAGAACTACTGAAGTCATCATCTATAGGAATGTTTTCTCAAAAAGACTAATCCCTAAGACCAGGCCAAAATGTGCTGGAAAGACAAATCGTAACCTTTTGAACAAAATCTTTGGTGGAAGGACAAATTAACTTGATCCCCCCTCAATTTCTAATTTTGTGGTGTTAAATATTCACTTTATGGCATTTTCATGTGTATAATTAAACTGTTTCTTTTGGTTACAAATTATGGTAGTACAAACACTTTGGCACTTTGACATACCCACAAGAACGATTTACCCCAAAAATTCATGTGTAAAATCTTTATCTTCTTTGCAACAGTACATTACACATCGTGTGGCTGAGTTTGTTCGGTTTGTCCTTCTATTTTAATATGAACAGTTTAGGGCCTGTTTAGCAGTAGAAAACATTTATGTTTTCCTTCCTGTAGATTTTGTTTTGGTGGAAAAATGAGAGAATTTGGGTTTCTTTTTCATTTTAATAATAATTTGAGAAAGTTCTACTGTCCACATAAAATTCTACTGCTTGGCAATTAATTGTTTATAGAAATGAGTACTAATCATACAAATTATTGTGTATTGAAATGTCCACTATAAATAGTTTGAACTAATTACTTCTTTCGATTTTAACATTTATGGATTACGCTTTTCTCCCTTTTCTAAGCTCACATGGGCGCTGTTGCTGGCCTAGTTCAGTCTCCTATCGCTCTCCCTTTCTCCCTTTCTTTCCTTAGCTCATTCAAGAACAATTATACAGAGACCAAAACCTTCCTTTCCTCCAACATCTCACTTCTCCTCTGCCCAGATCTGAAATCCATATCGACACAACGGCCGAGCCCCTCACATTTCTTTCTGGCAATTACATCATTGGACACATCGTCTTGATCCCTGATTTTCTCTAATCTGCTTGCGAGTTCAATCTAGTGTTGGACTGTTCAGAACACACACACAGCCACCTTGGTTATGATCTCGACCACCACAGCCATCTGCTGTCGCTCATCCCTCTTGCCTTTCTCTCTAATTCTTCTAAATTCTAACCAAAACATCTAGAATGCGTTTCTCATTTCCATTTGAGTTTCGGGAAAAATGGAATTTTCAGTTTTCCAACTGTTTTCCAGTTCTGTTCAGGAAAATTGTGTAATTGAACATGATTTCCAGTTTTCTTGGAAAAGTTGTGGAAAATGGAAAAAAGTTTCACGGAATTCCTGTTTGTGCAAATGTGACATTTCTGTAAGTTATTGAACTTTCTGCAAGTTGCCATTGCTCTAAATTGTAGGTATATATTTTGGTTGATGCAGGAACTGTCAGACCTCAAGAAATCACTGAATGTTGAAGTGGATCAACTTCGACTAGTAAGCGGCACACTGGCACTTCATTCATATCATTGTCAATTTGATTTTTCTCCCCGTATAAGTTAATTATTATTGAACTGAAATTAGGAATTTCAAGATTTGAGGACCACTCTTCATCAGCAACAGGAGGATGTTACTGCTAGCCTGAGAAATTTGGGGGTGAGAACTGAGTAGTCTTTAACTCGTTAAACATTACTGTGCTTCCTATTCCTATTTTGCTCGATATAGATGATTGAGTCTTCATAAGCGTTTGCAGCTGAAGGATGTCTCTGGTGATGCCAAAAAGACGCAGGATTCAAAGGCTGAAGGAAATGTAGAGGAAGAACAGGCTTCACCAAATGAGGATGTGGTGGGTAAGGAGACTGAAACCTGAAGAGGAAATGATTTATCTTTGGTGCACTGCTCTCTGTATTTGTGATTCTTGCCTATGTTAATTTAATGGCTGTCTTGTACAATGGACAACTATCTTGATTTTAGTATGTGGATTCAATTAAACCGTCGTCTTAGTGTTTATTATGACAGTAGTTTTCTGATGATTGCGTTATATTTCCTTTTGAATATGCAAAACTGAGATTTGAGTCATAAGCAAGCCATCCCTATTGAATTGCAATGACATGAAGTTCCTGTTTAGATATGAAAGGAGATGAGAGCAAGCAATGAGATGCGTTGGTCAGATAACTTGTGATTTTTTGGGTAACATCGAACACAATATTAATTAGTGTAGGTTATTACACTTCGTTATGACTTAAGACATTTGGATCCATTGAAGTAGTACAGACACACACATTACCTAAAGGGTATAACTCGTATTCTTTATTCTCGTACTAAAAAAGCAATGAGTCTTTGAAATAAGGTTTTGGTTTAAACTAATTTGTCATTGTGGTTATGATTATTAAAACTTTTGAATCCAGCAGGATAATTCCAAGGAAAAAAAGGTTTTTGCTTAATATAACCCATCATTTAAGTTATTACACTTGTTAAAGTTTTTGGATTAAGGGAATCAATCTGTTCCTACGTATTCATTTAGGTGAGTGACTAAAATTTAACGAAATTTAACGAGGCGACGTGACTCTAATTTTGAGGGATCAAATATTTCATATACTAGGTAACAAAGTTTCTATATTTAAAATTTTGAAAGTAAAAGTTAACTCAAATTTTGTCTTTTTAAGTGTGCAATGTTGAACCCAAACTAAAACGAGTCATGTCAATCATGATAGAAGTAAGATTCTAGTACCCCACATTTATCTTAAAAATCATAGTACTAGACTCCGTATGAGAAGGCAAAAATTTCTGCTTAGTATTAAAGTGAGTATATACAAGGCAGCTGAAAAAACTACACATGCATTCTATTGTCTATTGCACAACTTAGTCCGCTTGTTTTTGGAAATATAAATTGCTTGTAACTAAGTCCTCGAAAGTTAGTGTTGCGTATTTCATCTTCCGCTTTGATTCTTCAATTGTGAGAACACAGTTGAAAGTGTTTCCGAGTCAGTAGTTTCTTCCAATTGTCCCGCGGCTTCCTCTTGATCGCCTATTTGTATACTACTAGTAGGCTGAGCAGTAGTAGCTGTTCCCTTGGGACTCCCCTGCTGCACTTGGCTAGCAAACTCAAGGTTCCACAATACATCTCCCATAAAAGGACGCTCCGGTCCACTATCGGACAAGCACTTGTCTGCTGTATCCGTGTACTTCTTCAAGCACTCGGGTTTTATAGTCCCTTTGAGGAGTGGGTCGATTAGGTCTTCTAGACACCCTTTTCTCTTGCAATGTAGAGCCCAATCCGCTAGACTAACTTGTTCCTTGGGTAGGCTTGCATTTAGCGCTGGCCTCGCACACAACACTTCGAACAAGACTACCCCAAACGAGTAGACATCGGATTTTTCTGTTAGTTGTTGCCTCCGGAAGTACTCAGGATCCAAGTACCCGAAACTTCCCTTGACCATTGTACTAACATGCGTTTGGTTTAGATTGGGTCCTGTTTTGGATAACCCGAAATCAGAAACTTTGGCGATCCATTTGTCATCTAACAGAATGTTGGTGGTCTTCACATCTCTATGGATTATGGTATATTTTGCACCGGTGTGAAGATAATGAAGTCCCCTTGCAGCTCCAACACATATGTCCAACCTTTGGTTCCATGTCAAGGGAGGCTTGTTGCTCTTGTACAAATGCTCTCTCAGAGTTCCATTTGACATGTAATCGTACACCAAAATCATCTCTCCCTCTTCCTCACAGAACCCGATTAAAGACACCAAGTGCTTGTGTCTCAGCTTTGAAAGCATCTCAATCTCAGTTTGGAACTCGTGAACCCCTTGGTCTGAAGACGGGTTGGATCTCTTGATTGCTACCATTGTCTTTTTGTCGACCACTCCTTTGTACACCTTTCCAAAACCTCCGACTCCTATCACATTCGACTCGTGAAAGTTCTTGGTACCGCTCTTGATCTCCGCCAAGGAAAAATGGCGACAAAGGCCTTGAGCAAGAGAAGAGAGATGGCTGCTACCGACAGTTTTGCCATCAGAAATTGTTGATTTTGTTGTTGTTTTGGAGTGGCCATAGACGGGCAACCAAGCAGACCCGCCAGAGCTACCTCCCCCCGAGGCCCTCTTCTTCTTGTTGACAACAACGAAGGCAACAAGCGCGACAATAGTAAACCCAGCAGCGCCACCAGCAACACCACCTATTATCAATCGGGTATGTCCAGATGATTGTTTAGAAAATTCCCTCAAAGATTCAGCTTGAGCCTCAGCCTTGAGAAGCATATCAGATGGCTCAGGATTCGGGCCAGCCAAGTTGCGATTTTCGTCGCTAATCTTAAAAATCTCCAATCCATTAAGAAAAGAATCCATGTACTCAGGCTGCATATCCTCAGAAGGATGCAATGCTAACCATAGCACTTCATCGCCGAGCTGGTCCGGAACAGGCACAACATAGTCCTTATAAGCCGCTGCGCCTCGAGCACCAGACCAAGCCATCACATCAGCATCCTCCTCAGCCGTTTGGTTGTTGATGTATATATTAAACACCCTCTGATTGATCTTGTACACTTGGTAATCACAAAAATGGCACCTCACAAGGTAGCTAAAGTTGTAATGTACTTGAAGCGCCCAAGTCAAATTAAAGCGTACGTTTAAGTTGGCATGAGCACCCATTGATCTCGAAGTCCTGTAAACTTCTAGAGGGGCAATGTCCTCGGAAACTAGCTTCGAATACCTAACAGATACATTGTTCTTTTTGGCATCGGAGGTGACCCCATAGCCCGAGCCATACAGGTAAGGCATGTCATCGTACCATGTCCTATTGAGTTTGTCTGAAGATGCGGAAATGAAGCTCCCACCTACATTGAGCCTGCACATTGTTTGCAACGAGTTGGCGGTGATGTCTATGTCTTGGCCGATCCCCACTGCTTTCGCCGGGTGGAATATCTCCGGCATGGGGATCACCTCAATCCCGTTGACGAAAGCAAATGTGTTTTTGTGGTGAGAAGAGGGCGTGAAAGATATCTCTAGCTTCCCCGATTCGACGGGCGTGAGCGAGAACTCGTGCACAATGTAGGCTAAAGTGAGGGCCTTCGCGGTGAGGGAGGCACTGAAATTGCTGAGGAGCGTGAACCCATCTGCGTTGACGTCGAAATAAGAGTTGTGAGGTTTGAAAGAGGAGTAGCTAGATGGGTAGAAATGGAGGCGGAGCCAAAGGCGGGTCTTGGAGGAAACCGGGACGTTGTAGCTGGTTTTGAATGTGAAAATTCTCGCGGACATGTATGGAACCACGGAAGGTAGAGAAGGATCTTGTATATCCGCACTAACTGCTTTCGATGATTTGTCTGAGTCCGCTAGGAATTTGGAGTCAGCCTCCCAATTCCGACCATCCGAGTCCTTCTCTGCGCTCGATGCACCGCATGATATAACGTAAGAACCAGACTCTGAGCCTTCCTTATTTTCTACGCATGCAACAAGAATGTTCTTTGTGCCCAGACAGATCAAAAATAGAGGAAACAAAATGTGGGTTTTATAGGACATCACATGAATTTTACTATCAACAACACCAACTCTAATTTGTTTGGATTCAAGGAAAATATATGCTTGAAACAACGAAACGGATCCGAAATGGTCGATTCCTTGGACCAATCTTGCTACTAATTGTTGCAATCAAGAAACTTGCAACAATGATATTGTTGTTTCTGAGAGGAAAATTCAGGACCTGGGACAAAGTTGAAGATAATTAGAAAAATCTAATTTCGAAAATTTTCACATTTTTTCCTCTGATGCCGAGATTGTTGGGAGTTGGTTTTGATGGTGAAAATAATCTCAAGGATTGATTGGAGGTTGTTAATTAATCGCATCCATTGTGGAGAACACTGCCACCGTTTCTTTAGGATATAATAGTTCTATAATCCTATGTAGTCAGACCAATGACTACGCTGAAATGGATTTTGTGGAATTGTGGGGCTAAAAATGTGATGTTCGTGTTCATTAATTACAAACTTTCACCATTAAAATTATTTTCTAATTAATTTTTTTTTATGGGGAACTAATTTTTGTACGGGGAACTAAGGAGCTTAATTATATTAAATCAGAAAAAATCAATACAATCTCTAGCAAAAATGCCAGACATGAAACCCCAACCCTATTACTAAACCAAAACAACATAATAATTAAATTAGTAGAGCTAGTTCTCTCTCTCTCTCTCGCTAATTCTCATCTAGGGTTAGGGTTGCAAAGAGCACAAATCTCAGCTGCCGGAGCTTAGCCCACCTTCACACCATCCCAACCTCCGCTTTCTCCAGCCTCCGCCCCGACCTCTTCGACGCCCCTATCGCCACCCGTCGTTTCGCCATCGGCTCAGATCTAGGCCATTTTGGTCTCTGCCTCCAATCACCACTCCTACATGTCCGCTCCGCCCCTCCTGCACCCCACGTTGCCATTTTTCCCGGGAAGCAGCCGCCGTCGTTCGTGGAGTCTTTTGGAATCACGGCTCGGAGGGAAACGCGTCCGCGGGCGTGTCCGTCCGC
>JAYMTA010005906.1:0-10922 GCA_036897625.1 Pelargonium cotyledonis | reverse complement strand
GTATGTCAATAAGATAAGTCGTCCCAGCAACGCCTAGCCGGTCTGTTAGAACCACTGCCCATTCCCAATCGACCATGGGAAAGTGTAACCATGGATTTCATTAGTGCTCTTCCAAAGTCTGATGGTTGTGGAAGCATCATGGTAGTTGTGGACAGGTTCTCAAAGTATGCAATTTTTGTGCCGTTAGTAAGGGACTGCAAAGCCAGCAAAGTAGCAAGGATGTTTTTCAAACATGTGATCAAGTATTGGGGACTTCCTAAGACAATAATCAGTGACCAAGACCCCCGCTTCACCAGCAAATTCTAGAGAGAATTGTTCAAGCTCATGGGATCAAATTTGCACTTCACATCCAATGGGTTGCAATTGGGCCCCTCCTCCATCACTAAGGCTGGAAATGGCATGACTTGTGGTAGTAGAGCTCCATAACATCGTTTGAGCATGGAGACATGAAAGACGTCATGTATACGCGCATGAAAAGGCAATTGGACCTTATACGCCACTGTACTGATTCACGCTATGATTTGAAACGGTCCAAAATAAAGTAAACCCAACTTGTGATTACGGCGCAAAGCGACAGAATTTTGGTAATATGTTTGGAGCTTGATGAAGACCTAATCACCCTCGTTGAAGACTACCTCCCTTCGCTGCTTATCTTTAAGCATTTTCAGTCTCTTTTGTGATTTCTCCAAATTAAGTTTTAGTAGCACCAATATTGCATCCAGAGTCTCTATAGTATTATCAAATTCCAAAGATGCGATCGTGCCGAGTATATATTGAGTAATGATCGGTGGGTCTCAACCATAAACGATTTTAAAAGGTGTCATTCCTGCGGCAGAGTGAGCTAATGTATTATACCAATGTTCAGCCCATGGTAAGAAGTTTAACCATTTGTTTGGCTTATCATGGACAAGACAACGGAGGTATTGTTCCAAACATTTGTTAAGAGCCTCAGTTTGGCCGTCCAATTGTGGATGATACGCTGTAGTCACCGCGAGTGTGGTTCCCTGCAACTTAAACAACTCTTTCCAAAAAATATTCATGAAAATTTTATCTCGGTCACTGACAATTGAAGACGGAATGCTATGCAGTTTGACAATGGTTGCAATGAACACTACAACGGCTTGTTTTACTGAATAGTTAACCCGAAAAGGTGCAAAGTGCCCGTATTTGCTAAGGTGATCAACAATGACCATGATTACTGAGTACCCTTGTGATGATGACAAGTTGGTAATGAAGTCCATGGATACATCCGCCCATGCATTGGAAGGGATTGGCAATGGTTGGAGTAGACCACCCAATTTTAAGTTCTCAGATTTAGTTTGCTGACAAATCATGCATTGCTTCACATATTGAGCCACTGCACTGTGTCCCTTATTCTTGGTCAGTAGAAGTTGGCACTTAGTTTGGAAAGAGTCTGATCAATACCAACATGACCACCCAAAGGCGAGTCATGAAATTCCTTTAAAATGAGTTGGCGGAGTTCGTGATCATCTGGGATTACTAATCTGCTATGCATAAGCAACAACCCATCTACTTCACGGTATCTCGGTACCACAGCAGAGTCCTCATGAAGTTTATCCTAGATGGTCTAGGTGTTTGAGTCTTTCAATAAAGCTGCCCGGACTAATTGTATTAATTCTGGATGTGCTTAAGAGGTGTGCGAGGCATTGAAATTCATATAATATCTTGAAAGTGCATCAACGACGTTGTTTTCTTTTCCTAGTTTATACTCAATTGTGTACATAAAGCACGTAAGTTTTGTAAGCCACTCCATTTGTTTAGGAGTTTGTGGAACTTGGCTATTAAGGCTTCGAAGACTTTTATGATCGGTTCGTATAATGAATGGATGACCCCAAAGGTACTACAGCCATTTACGCACTGCTTGCGTAATTGCAAACATCTCTCTCACATATATTGGTTCTCTTTGCATTTTCGGAGACAATTTCATTGAAAAATATGCAATCGGGTGGCCCTCTTGACATAAGACCGCACCAATGCCTACTCTAGAAGCATTCGTTTCCAAAATAAATGGTAGTTTAAAATCGGGAAGGCGAAGTACAAGCGATGTCATCAAAGCATGTTTGAGTGCCACAAAGGCCTCATGTGTTGCAAATGACCAGTGGAAGGCGTCCTTGCGTAATAAATCAGTAAGAGGTGCCGCAATTCGGGCATAATGTGACACAAAGCACCTATAATAACCTGTCAATCCAAGGAACCCACACAAGTGCTTTAGAGAGGTGGGTACATGCCAATTTTGAATTACCTCAACCTTGGTGGTGTCCATAACAACTCCGCTAGAAGAGACAACATGACCCAAATACTCTACAGTTTTAGTGCCAAATAAGCATTTAGAGTGTTTGGCAAACAATTTATGTTCTTGTAACAAGCCCAAAACTAACAAGAGATAATGTAAATGGTCAGTACAATTAGTACTGTAAACCAAAATATCATCAAAAAACACAAGAACAAATTTGCTTAAATATGGACGAAACAACTCATTCATCAACGCCTGAAATGACGTGGGCGCATTGGTCAAGCCAAATGGCATAACGATCCACTCGTAATGGCTTGTGTGAGTTCAGAAAGTAGCCTTGCAACGATCATCCTCCTTTAATAGGATTTGGTGGCAACCCGAGCGCAAGTCCGATTTCAAAAAATAAATTACTTCATGAAGTTCGTCAAGCAACTAATCAATTGTCAGCATTAGAAATCGATCCTTAATTGTGTCTGAATTTAAAGCTCGATAACCGATGCAAAAACGCCATGTTCCATCCTTCTTCTTTACTAATAATACTGGAGAAGAGTATAGACTCGTACTATGACAAATGATACATGCCTCAAACATCTCTTGCACTATTCGTTCAATCTCGCATTTTTAAATATAAGGGTATATGTATGGTTGAACTCGGACAGGAGCTATATTTGGGAGCAAAGGGATGCTATGATCATGACTACGTGGAGGTGGTAGTCCAACCGGATCCTGAAAAATAAGTTCATATGTGTCCAAAATACTTGCCAAGTCCGGGTTAGTTGCACAACTTGTATCTTGTTGTTCAGGTTCAGTTATAGGCTCGATTGTAAAACAAGCTTGCATCTGTAGTAAGGGTATATGTATGGTCGACCGACCGGGCCGGTTATGATGATGTCAGCACTTGAATTTTGATGTCATAAATGTATTTTAATTCTAAAAAATCATAAAAATGCCAAAGAATACATAATAAATATGATAATTATGATACACCTAGAAATAGTCTATTACAAACACAAATCCTATTAATATGTAATTATCTAACCTAAAACGCAAAAATATTTTAAACTTTCAATTATATCATCAACAAACATTCAAACATTCAAACTAATATTAAATATATTACAAACATTGTCATACTCATACTTATATAATAAACATCAAATTCAAAACACAAATATTGTCTCACAAAGTCTTCAACATATAGGGTTTGCTAAGTTTGCTCTTTACTTTTTTATTTTTCTATTTTTTTTATTGTATAACCTTTAGTCCTTTACAAATATAGTCAAAGACATCTTTTGGAATAAAAAATCTCAAATTAGACTCAGTATTTGATAAGAATAGGATGTAATGGGCCATAATTGTTTTATCAAAAACAAAAGCGCAACAAAAGTTAAAAAAATAGCCCAACAAAAGTTTTAAAAAAAAGCCCAAATTATTACCGGTCCAGTCGTATCGGTCACCGATTTTACCGGGTCTACCGTGTTTGACCGGTTTTGACCAACATCACTGGTGCTATGTGACCCAGACCGTTCACCCCACGGTTACCGGTTCAATCGGTCAGACCGACTGGGTAGGTCTGGTTTTGACAACACTGGTTTTGCATGAAGACGTGGTGATACGGACGTCACACGTTGTGGTGTAGTGCTAGCCTCATGAAATTTAGCAAGGCTCACCATAAAAGCCATGGAGGTTGGTTTGGAAGCAGTCACTAACTTTTGTAGCTCTGGTCGTAAGCTGCCACGGAAACAACTCATCAACATTTGCTCGGTTTGGCCCTCACAACGATTTGCAAGTATAGAGAAGCGAGAGTGATAATCTGAAATGGATCCGTGTTGCATTAGCTTGAACAAGTTCTGCACAAGGTCATCAAATTCTAAGGGTCCTTTTTCTAGTTCCATTATTCGAGTAAACGATTGCCAATAATGAAATTTGCCACTTTTTCGAAGGTGTTGAAACCAATCCAAATTATCTCCTTCCATATGAACTGATGCTAACAACAATTTATGAGATTTCAGAGTGCCTTAGTATTCAAAATACCCTTTCACTTTATTAATCCATTGGATGGCCTTGGTACCGTCAAACTTAGGAAAGTCGATCTTTTGTTTTGGCGGTTGTGATGGGTATAGTAATATGGGGGCCACTAGGTGGGTGTCTCACAAGGAGGTTATGTGACTGGTTTAGTTTGTGTGGTGTATGGTGGTGCTGGGGGTGGTTGAAGTGGCAAATTTTGTTGGGGTGGAATAGTTGAGGTTGGTGGTGTTACATTCATGTGGAACATGAGAGATGAGTTGTGAGATTTTTGAAGCTCGGAGACTTGTTCGGTCAGATCTTGTATAGCTTGCATCATGACCTCAATGTTAGAGCTAGATTTGTTGTTGCATCAACAATTTTTGGAGACTCATTTAACCCGTCTGTTGCCGTGGCAGGAGGGAATGAAAGCACCAAATGGAACACACTTGTATTAAAGAATGATAACACGCCAAATCAATAGTGAACAAGAGGCACTTTATTCCAACCAAATTGAATCCAAACTACAAATAAGAATAAAAAAAGATTGTCAAGGTGACAATTCTCCAAGACAAAAAAGAGAAAATCTCAGTCGAATAAGGTACTGAGTGACGAATAAGAAAAGAATTCGGGTGACGAATTCTTCAGAGAGAGAATGATTTCAAAAGATGAGAGTATGATCTATCAAAATACTACTAATAATACTCAACAACTATCTAATGTGCCTTTGTTAATTAAAATACCTACTCCAAATCGTAGTCTTCAAGTTGTTTGGAATTCTTGTCTGTCGACGTTTCCGTTTGCCTTGGTCTCTATCACTTGGAAGGTCATTGTTAACCATCCTTATCTGCAATTGCTCTTGATTATCATATGTAGTGCTTTGTAATTCATCTTCTGTCTCAACACTCTCAGCCACACGGTTCTTTAATGTGTTAGGGCACTGTTCACTTGCATGGGCTTGTTCATGGGCTTGTGTATGCTTCTGTTCATGGACTTGTCCATGGTACTGTTCACTTGATTGACATTTGACAGATAATGATTCTATTCCTTGCATAGACAACCATTCTTTCATGGTCGTTCCAAACGCCTAGACATATTTTATCTAATTACATATTGCCGAAAACTTATATTGTTTATACCATATGAAGAATAATGTGTTTCATCCTCATCTTCATTCATCATCAATCACAACTATTTCAATGTTTAAGTCGAATAATATTGTTCAAGATTTTTGTGATGAACTTATGTTAGAGCTTAATTTTGATTCAATCCTATTGTGTAAATTGCAACTTTTGTCTTCATCAAAAATTGGTAAAGTGAATTGTTTATAAATGTCACATCGAAAAAGCATTAAAAAAATATAAAGTGAAGAGCAAGTATATAAAGTTTATGAAATTGTATAAAACTCTCACATCAGAAAAATGAAGAATTGATAGATTAGACAACTTCTATATAAAGCATTTCACATCTTACTATAACTAAAATATAATAGTATTTCCATAGTGATTGCTATTAGCTTTTGTTATTAGTTATTGAGTGATTTTACGTAACCAACGAAAAATGAAAAGTTATTTGAGCTTAAAGCAAAGAGAGAACTCCAAATTGTTAAAGTTGATGAGATGACAATACCTTATGCATTATCACCAACTTTAACACACGCAACATGGATTACTCCGTGAAAATGAAATTAAAAAAAAAACATTCAATTGAAAATGTGGGTCCCACATTTGCTTACGTGGCTGATGACATGGACAACCCTACACAGTACAGGGCACCCCAGAGAAACCAAAAAGCCCAAACTGACCGACCTCTCTGTTTGTTCTCGAAAGCACTGACGAACCCAGAAGAGAACACAGAGATTCTAGGGGTTCCCGCAGCTTCATGGCTCAGGGCTCTCAAGGTCAGTGACGATAACAATCAAGCTCTCATTTTTATTTACTTGTTCTGATTCTTCATCGGTGGCTCTACGATGAAGATTGCTCGAGTAGTTAGTTCTTAGATCCGTAATTTCAGGTTTCTTAAATACTGAACTTGATTGTTGAGGATTGAGCGAGTAATTGTAATGGCAGATTTTCTAGGGATACTTATTTTAGGTTTTGATTAATATGATTGCAACTTGAGTCTCATGAATTTGAAAGATAGTGGCTTTATTTGCTCTCATTAAACCTTTAATGCATCAATTGTGATACATATTACAAATGTTGTTGGTCTAGATGGAAACAGAAAATGACAGAATGAACCTCAAATGTTTATTGAATGCACTATGTGGTTGGCTATGCAAAAAGTTCGGAAAATTTCATAACTCGTATTGCTCCATGTGTTTTGACAGTTTTGAGTATGTTAATTGAACCTCGAATATTTATTGAGTGCAATATATATTTGGTCAAGCAAAAAGTTTTGACTGTTTTTGAGTATGCATTAAGTGGTTGGTCTGTTCTAAAAGTAGGAAATTGTTCATAAATTGCTGTGCTCAATATGTTTTCACAGTGTTGTGTATGTTATTTGGGCCAAGTTTGCTTCAAAAGCCAGTAAAATCCTGGTTCCCTTGTAGCAAATTTGAATGATGGTTATCACATTGCGAGTTCGTCTTTAGCAGTTTCAGGGTCTGTTGGTTAGTTAGGTGATCAGAGTCCTATTGTTATTTCTGACCTTTTATTTATTGACATTAATTAATAAAGCGTATACCGTTTCTCTAAAAAAAAGTATTAGTAAACATTTGGTGTATTGTTTGGTAAAATTTGATTATAACAGAAGTTTATAAATGTATTTCCTGTTAGTTTCCTCTATTTGCTACGCGGTTGACCCGAAAGGAGGCTACATGAGGTGTGACGGTGTTCCTGAACAAGCCAACATTAACGGAAAATATATATTTATAATATTAGTATGCTTCAGTTAATATTTACTCACATAATTAATGAGTACGCTTAGGTTAATATGTTAACCCCACAATGTTCTAAGTTCAAAAGTTGTTACGATCATTCTCGTTCCTTGCTCAAGTCATTGTCATCGGCACAAGTTGTCACATCGTTAAGCGGAGACTTAGACAAAATTATGAGTGTTAAAGACTCCAAATTATGAATTAAATCATATATTTGTATCAATTATGTTTTCAATTTTGGGTTCATGTCGATGGGCTTACATGGCTATTGGGCTACCTGCCCACAGCCTACCGGCCCATAACAAGAACAATCTCTAGATTATATTAATATTACGATCTCAACCGTCCATTTGCACAGGGGACGTGTCAATCATCTATCTGATTTAGACCAACTTCAATTTTTCGCGGTTACTTTCAATTTGGGAATAGAAACCCGCCAAAAAGAAGCCCCAATTCCCAAATCCTTAATTTTCTTTCTCAATCTCGCACTTTCCTTCATTTTCTCTCCAGCCAAACACTAATTCAATCACTGGCTGACCCAATCTAAACCCACTGTTTCAAAACCCTGGTTCCTTTTCGACAAATTTCATACTTTTCGGCTAGTATCGGTTTCTAGCTTCTCAGATCCTTGGCTTTGTCACTGAGGCAAAAAGCTCCTCTGCGTATGTATTTGTGTATGTATATGCTTCGATTTTTTTATTTTTTTTTATTTTTCATGTATGATTGTGATATTGGGTCTATGGAGGATTATTGGGCACTGTATTTGTTCATGCAGCTAATGTGCCCGATGAAATGCTTCAATGAAATTTTAGGTGTTTGTGAGGAATAGACGGATTGTAGATTAGGAGGTGTCTTTGCTCTTCAAGTTCAGAAGATGTATGGGAGAAAAGTAGGGCAGCTGGTGAAAGAACTTGCGAGTGGCGAAAAAGGTTAGTTTGCGCCTTTCAATGTAAGTCTACTGATTGCTGTGTATCCAAGTTTTTGAGCTGTTTTTGTTTTCGACATTTTTGTTAACTGCAATTGTTCAAGTCTTTACTGGGTTCAGATTTACTACTTAAAGTGATGTGGTTTGTGGGGACTGTTGACATTTAGTATAGTTATGAGTTAGAAATTTAGAAGGCGGGTTGTTATAATAATTTGCATATGTTTAACGTTAATTGTGGTATATGGTAATTGAACCATTGATGCACAATCTACAATATAGTCACTTGGAGTTGCTATGTGTCTAATGCTTGAAAGTTAAAAATCATTGCTTTTTTGCTTATTGTTCAGCTAGTGGAACCTTAATCGGTTGATCTGGTGAGGCTTAGTTATTGTATGCCTAATTTTTTGAAAGAAAATTTATCATTTTGGTAACATTTTAAAGTGCATGGTTGTGATGAAGAAATATTTTGGGTTTGTGTCATACAATGGTCTTATTTCAGTCTCTTTCCCTTCTGTACATATTCACTTTGCATTATCTCCTTTGCTTACAAGAAATAAACACTCAATATTGCTTACCTACCATCTCTACTCATTCCTCTGTTTAGTCTCCATTTTTTTTTATGATCATTACTATCCATCACATTCCATAGCTGACATACATCAGATGGTTTTACTTATTTACTTCATTGTGAACCCCTTTTATATCTCTATTTTGTATCTTTCTGAATCTTGCTTATTTCTTTCAATTTTATTTTGGAACATTGGTTGTTTTTATCTGTTTTACATCATTTTCCTGCATATTTTTTTCTTCCTAAATTGGTGTTTGTGCTTATTATTCTATTTTGATGTGTTACTATAATTTTGTAGAGTGACCTCTTAGATCAAGCAATCGGAGAATGTAGTCAACATCACCTTGAGCTCCAGTCCTTGATTAGGTAACAATACTTCAATTTTTTTTTTTAATACTTCTGCTAGCCTTCTTTTACTTGCCCTCACCAATTTTGTCTTTTAACCAATGTATTTGAAGATATTGCTTTTGAGTTGGTACTATCATGAACTGGCAATATCCCAACCGAAATACTTTTGTTTACAACTCTAGAACAGTAAAATCCACCTCAGTATACTTGGAATTGAATTTCTTCAAATCAGTGAGGTTGGCACGATCACTGACATTAATAAAAGAGAAAACAGAAAGAATGGTGGGAGTTGATGCCTGAGTGTCTCTTAACTGAACTATTGTTGTGAAACAAAACCATACAATATATTTCTGAGCTAGAAATGTGCATATGTTTCATTACTAAAACATGTCTGGAATCAGTACATTAGCATACATAGATAAAAATTTACATTTGTGGATGTGTGCATAGGATACTAGACAATACACATACATATTGATGCATACATGTTCATTATATGGTGTTCAATTGCTGCTTTTGCTCCCACTCTGCTTTTCTGTTCACTATCTACTTTCAGTTCACTTGGTTGAGAACTGAAATGAACAATCATGTCTATCCTGTTACATTATAGTTACATGGTTTATGGTATGACCTTAGGGCTTGAATCAAACAAAGACTCACATAAACAGGAATAATAGAGCTCAACAATTAATAAGGCCTCAGCTCAAAAGCTTCCATGGCAATTTCATTAACTCCAAACAATTGTTCTTACCAGCAAATGTGGAAATAGATGATCACAAGATAAAAACAAGGAGTATCAACCAACTATACGAATCAACTAAATGGAAATAGGAGTACTAAGGTTATCAATCATCACAAATTGATAAAACTAGTTTCTGGAATAGAAGTGACCAGAGAGTAACCCAGAGGAGGAAGAAGAAGACAATTCCAAATCATTCAACACTGAACTATGCTACTGTAGTTTCTATTTATTTGTTGTTGCTGTTGCTGTCTTGGAATGGGCTGGGCTTGGAACTGAATTTCTATAAGCATTGGGCTTGGGCCTCTTTGTAGTCATTCTATTGCCAACCTCTCGAAATCAACCTTGTCCTCAATGTTGAGATGTTGTGAGAAAACATGCCCGGATCCCATGGAAAGAAAGCTATAGTGAGAAGATTTCTGAGGAAGACGATACCAATAACTTATATCTGATGTAGCAACCACACATGGTAAGAACTTGGCACAATTGTAATCCCACAAACTTATATCTGCAAGGTAGTAAGCCATGAACTCCAACTGTAATTTGGGAACTGTTTGACTCTTTTGAACAAAATTGGTGAATCTTCTCAAAAAATTGTCAACTGTGAAATTACCCATTTCAAACTTGAGAACTTCTAGCATATCAGCCACCACCTTAACCACCTCCATTTTCAGCCCCCAACCATTAGAATCGTGATTGACATACGATACACATTCATAGTCTTTCATCATGTTGCACACAATCCCCAAACTGTTGTCATCAAACAAATAATGTGTGCCCGTCAACACAATAATACTTCTCGATGTTCTATCGGTCTGATATAATAGAGCTGTTAAATTTAGCCAAACCCGAACAGCCCCCAAAAATTTCATAGGCTGGTTCCCAGCATAATTCTCCAATCTTGACATTTGTCTATACCACCACATTCCAAAACCAATTAGCAGCATTAACTCCTTAATTCTTCTTAAATCCACTGGTTCGTACTCAAGTGTTGTTGATATGTTGAACCCTTCTATTTTTATATTTCTACTAAACTTGAGTTCCAAATAACAATCCCACAAACACAATTCAATAATGAGAATCCAATAGAATTCAACCATAACATTTTGGAACTGTGCCAAATTTCCAAATAGCTTCCAACAATTGTAATTGGGTTTGTTATCCCATGGCCAACTACTGTCCAGTACCTCATTGATCTAAAATATC
>JAYMTA010005905.1:0-10923 GCA_036897625.1 Pelargonium cotyledonis | reverse complement strand
TTACTAGAATTGAAGGAATATAATTAAATTCCAAATACATGTACGAAGATTTGTTAAGTTTAATTTTTCTTTTTTTCGTGGAACTGTCAAAGTGTACATTTCTATAAATTTTAAATGGTTTATGGCTAAAAAAAAGGATGAACATGTAAATATTACATTGTTTTGTGTTAAAATTAATTACGTAAAAATTTACAAGTTCAATTGGAACTCTCCACTAATTTAATACATGATGATTTCGTATATGATATTTATAACATTGATGGTAAATTACAAAGAAAAATTAGTTGTTTTTAAATAATTACTTAAAAGTATTTCAAGAGTATCAATGCATAAGTTTCTTCCAATATATACATATAAATGTCATGCTAATTTTTTTTTTATGAGTAATATGGTAACTTTTATTAAGAGACCCTAGGGTCGGAAATAAAAGAACAAGAAACGGTGTAGCAAAAACTAACTCAAACACGAGATAGAATCAGCTACCCAAGAACGAAAATCGAAAGACACAGCAAATGAATGATCAATACAAAAGATCAAAGAGAGAATAAAGGCCTGAATTCGAACAAGGGTGTCCTCCACAGTCGGGTACTTGTCTTCAAACACGAGCCCGTAAGGAGCGAGCCATATAAACCAAAGAGAAGCAGAACACGACGCCTCCCATAGCTTACTGCCTAAGCACTTACCAAGCAAAAGAATTGAAGACCAAGAATTAAGAAGCAAGGAACAGGAGCAAGGAAGGACTGATGCTACACCCCACCAAGATAAAACACCTGACCAGACCCACACTGCCCAAGGGCATAACAGCAGTAAATGAGGAGGTTTCACGGTCCAGATCACAAAGACGGCACGTGCAGTCCGTGGTGCTCGGTAAAACCCGCCTATTGACCAAAAAATCAAAGCATGCATGGAACACTTTCGAGCACCGCAAGCCAGCAAAGGCACTAAATTTTCGGGGGAATGAAAGCTCGCCGAATAGACTTAATGTCATACTAATCATATATTAATATTTTAATTTAACTTAATATATTTAAATATTTTTGAAATGTGAATTAGAGTTTAAAATTAGTTAATATTACTTTTTCATTATTAGTAATTACTAATAATGCATTCAATTGTATATCTCTTCACATTGACTTCTTTATTAAATATTATACTTTACATCTTTTCAATTTTTGTCGGTTACACATATTTCATCAATAAAGTTTAGTGTTAATTACATTAAATTGAATATTTACTTTCACTTAACACAATGTTTCATATCTTCATGTCAATTGGAGAGTCATCTCACTAAATAATGGTAATTATTAACCACATTTAATTTAATGATGATTTTTATTTTATTTATAAACATGTCTTTTGGGTTCTATATAATTTTCTCATTAAGAATATTAGTTATTAATAAGATATAATTTAATAATAAGTTTTCACTTAATTCACATCCATTACATTTTTGTCGATTACAGACTTACAATGATTATTATATTTTTAAGACTAATACTTATACAATGTATATTTTCTAATGTAAAAAAATGTATTAAAATTTCAATTTAATCAAATATATATTTGATGCATATTGTATTTTATTTGAAATATATTATTATGTTACAACAAATATTTTTTTAATCCGTGCAACGCACGGGATCTTATCCTAGTAAAAAAATAATAAATGAAGAAGTTACATTGAAGGAACTATATTGGTTGAGGTTGAGGGGTGGTGATGGAATTTCACCCGAAAATGAGCTCCCATAGGAGTTGTACAAGAGTTTTTGTTTAAAAGATCGGTTGTTCTCAAAATATGGTAAACAATTTACTTCTTGCAATTGTCTTTATCTCCTACGTGGCTGACCTAAAAAAAGGTTGTATGAGATGTGATGGTGTTCCCGAACAAGCACTAGTTACATACTATATATAGTTATGAGTTTGGATTCAAACTCGTGCGTTGATCGTATTAATTGATTTTTCATCTGATTGTATTACATTGATATTGCAAAAATTAATGGCGGGTCTAGACAAATTCTCTTATTTTGTATCAAAATTTTAAAAATGTATCAAATTTGATCATTTTTTTAACAATATCTCTTTCCAATCAAATTTAGATTACTCTTTATTATTGTGGATACATTGCTCTCAAATTATAAGCTGCTGCTGCTGCTTTGTGGGTAGTAATTAGTACCGGTAAAACGGGTCCAAACCCGACAAAACCCGCGGGTTGACCCTCTCGGGGTCGGGTCAGGTCAACCCGGCGGGTCTATGAAAAATTGAAAAAGTAAAAGTTAGGTTAGTAATATTACTGTTATATCTACATTTCCTAATACTACACAAGTTGACCAATACATGTTGCCTAATATATTATTGTATATTTAATTAAATATTTGTTTCCATCTTTGTATTGTGCTTGTGCATGACAATATATGACTTTTGAGTCTTGACCAATTCATGTTTGCCTAATATATTATTGTGTATTTAATTCAATATTTGTTTCTATTTATATATAAATATAAGTATGTTGCACTACATGCACGTTCCATTTATTTGTTTTGTACTTCACTCTCTAAAAAAAAAAGTCAAACCCGAGACCCGACCTGACCCGAACAACCCGAAGTTTCAACGGGTTGGGTCCGGGTCTCCCTCTTCTAGATCCGAACCCGACCCGAAACCCGAATTGCCAGTAGTAGACTAGTAATGATAGTAAATGAGAAGCACGTGATATGATGGATGTTTGTGTTCAATTGTACTTTACGGGTAAGGCATGATTTTGTTCTTATCATTTTGGTCACGAGTTACATCTGACCATGCACTTTATTTAAAACATTAACATACATACCACCCACTTCTCTCAATTACAGTCACTCTCTACTGTTTTTTTACTACATTGTTAAAATATGTTACAAAATAATTGATCTATGTCCACACTCAATTTTTTTGTTAGACTGTCCAATTTTCAGACAATTTGTATAATTGCAGACTCAAACAGTACCATTCTTTCTTTCGTAATTTTGAATCTTCTTCACAAAAAAGAAGAAGCCTATTTTGTCTTGCCCACCAAGTTTTATTGCTTGGTGAGATTCTCAAACTTGAATATGACACTTACTTTCTCTTGTTATTTTAGCTCATAAATATTTGTTGTTTTTTCACTCAAAATGTTTGTATACATTCATACGTTCGGGTAATTCAGTTGACATTAATAGTTTTGATAATGTAATTCAATATTCAAATATTTTAATGATTATTTCATGAAGCGGATTTCGTAAAGTGAATGATACCGTTTAACATTTTTTTGGACCCAATCAACGTCATCGCTATAGATAATTTTGAATCAAATCTATCATAGACGATGATGCTTCTAGAATAAAGTGTCAAATAAAGTCGGGTGCCAAATATTTGGGAGCGGTAGTAAAATATTGGTACTAGACAAAATACTGCAAAATAAAAGTGATTTAATAAGATGTTTGAGACCCGGAAAAACGTATCCCAAATATTGGTATATTGTACTTTATTGAAAGTTTAAGAACCAAATAAATGACTTCTTAAAATATTGAGGACCTATAAATATATAAACGTTGTTATAAGAAAAAATATGATAACATATACTGACCTTTAATTTTCAGGTAGACCCTGTAGTTGGAATATTTAAGTTGTTAAGGCCTAAGGAAGACCGTGATATGTGAGTTGGGGCCAAATAGGCCCATAGATTGAAGACCCATTCACCATTGGGTTACATAAACATAACAACTAAAAGCTATGGATCCAATCTTAATCTGATAACCCGGTCCCATCTAGTTCAGTGGTCGGTTGTACGGATGGAACTGTTTGGATCCCCCCTCCTCTTGGATGGGTTAAGATTATAACTGACAACTCAGGATGGAATAAAAGAATATCAAGGATTTAAAAGGCAAGGCAGTGATGCTCTAGCAACCATTACCAATTCACAAAGTCACAACAGAAACAACACAGCGAATTATGAGAGAAATTCTCCACATCCAGGGCGGTCAGTGCGGCAACCAGATCGGTGCCAAGTTCTGGGAGGTCATTTGCGACGAGCACGGCATCGATCACACCGGCAGGTACTCCGGCGACTCCGATTTGCAGCTCGAGAGGATCAATGTCTATTACACCCAGGCCAGCGGCGGCAGGTACGTCCCTCGCGCCGTCCTCATGGATCTCGAGCCCGGCACCATGGACTCCGTTAGATCCGGCCCCTTCGGTCAGATTTTCAGGCCCGATAACTTCGTCTTCGGCCAGTCCGGCGCCGGCAACAACTGGGCCAAGGGTCATTACACCGAGGGGGCTGAGCTCATCGATTCCGTTCTCGACGTTGTCAGGAAGGAGGCTGAGAATTGCGATTGCTTGCAAGGTACACTATTCACGCTTACCCAATTTTATTCTTATTGTTGATCTCGTCATCTATTGGCTCTATGTGGAGTTTTGGTGATTAATTTTCATTTCAGTTTCGATTATTTTGCGCTTTTATCTTTTCTATTTGATGATGTTGCAATTTTTGATCAAATTGTATGCGTGGTTTGATTGGAAATTTAAGTCAATCCCATCCTTTTTGTTTTGGTGGGAAAATGAAGAGTTGTGTTTATCTGGTTTATTTGTTAATTAGTATCAGTGTAGTTTATTTTGCATGTGAAATTGTTTAATGTTATTGCTGTTTTGTGTAGTCAGATTTCCAGATATAGAATATAATTTATGTTAGATAAATGAAATGAAGGTTTTTTTATGCTTTGTCAGGATTGTGAGTACCATTTTTATAAACCTTATGTTGTTTTTTGTTGGGGAACTCACCAGTAGAACTGATTCTCTGGTTATTGGATCTTAAACTTCCCTTTTGTACCTTTCCTTTTGTTTTCCCAACAATCCATATAATTGTTATTTGTTTCAGTTTTAGTTTATTGGCTTTTAATTCGATTTTGAGCACAACTGGTCTTATTGGCTGGAATTTTAGTGTTAGAGCATTCGCTTTATGTGGGTTATAGATTTCTGGTCTAAACTTAGTCCTCATGGAGGGTCCTCCATTTCTCTGGCTCCCCATTGAATGTTACAAATTCACTATCATCATGATCTATCAAATTTGAGACGTCGATCGTTTGCTATTTTCTGCAGGTTTTCAAGTTTGCCATTCTTTAGGTGGAGGAACTGGCTCTGGCATGGGCACACTTCTTATATCCAAAATCAGAGAGGAGTATCCAGATCGCATGATGTTGACATTTTCAGTCTTCCCTTCTCCTAAGGTCTCTGATACTGTTGTTGAGCCATATAATGCCACCCTCTCTGTGCATCAGCTTGTTGAGAATGCCGATGAATGCATGGTGCTCGATAACGAGGCTCTTTACGACATATGCTTCCGTACTCTTAAGCTTGCCACCCCCACATGCAAGTCCAACTTTCTATCTCTATTTGTTTACTTTCTTGACATCATGTTTCTTTATTCTTCTGTTTATTCAAGTTATTGATAGCCTATGTGGACTGTGAAGTGGAGTATAATATTAAAATTTGAAAATACGAATGATTGCTCTATTTTGTATTTTGTAGTCTATTTCAAATGCATCTCCTGTAAACAGGAGAAAAAAGAGAGAATGTGATTTACCTTGCAATTTGGTACCTTATATGCATCATTATTAGTGTTGTTGTCCTCTAGATTTTTGTTAATAAATAAGGTTGTCCCTATTATTCTTGGTTGCTCTCATGCTTCTTTCACTAGTTGGTACGTAGTTGGTGGCTCATATGTCCCCCTCATTATTGGTAGTTTGGACCATAATCATCTAAAAGTTGTAGATAGCAAGTCCTTGTCTCTCCCTGGAGATAAGAGGCTATAGGGAAATTATGGAAAGGTGAATATTTAATGATCCAACCAACATATTTGCACAAACAATTTATCATCATGCATTTTACCATTTTCCCTTTTATGGGCAAGTTTTTACTTTTTATATCTTTAGATAAATGGAAGGATGATGATCTGATGATTTATATTGATATTGCCATGTTGCAGTTGGTGATCTAAACCACCTTATCTCTGCTACCATGAGTGGTGTCACGTGCTGTCTTCGTTTCCCCGGACAGCTGAACTCTGACCTTAGGAAGCTTGCCGTTAACCTTATTCCATTCCCGCGTCTCCACTTCTTCATGGTAGGCTTTGCACCCTTGACATCAAGAGGGTCCCAGCAGTATCGAGCCTTGACTGTACCCGAACTGACACAGCAGATGTGGGATGCCAAAAACATGATGTGTGCAGCCGATCCCCGTCATGGTCGTTACTTGACCGCTTCCGCAATGTTCAGGGGTAAGATGAGTACCAAAGAGGTAGATGAACAAATGATCAATGTGCAGAACAAAAACTCCTCTTACTTTGTCGAGTGGATTCCCAATAACGTGAAGTCTAGCGTTTGTGACATTCCTCCAAAGGGTCTAAGGATGGCATCCACTTTCATTGGGAACTCAACCTCAATCCAAGAGATGTTCAGGCGGGTGAGCGAACAGTTCACAGCAATGTTCAGGCGAAAGGCTTTCTTGCACTGGTACACTGGTGAGGGAATGGATGAGATGGAGTTCACTGAGGCCGAGAGCAACATGAATGATCTGGTGGCCGAGTATCAGCAGTACCAGGATGCCACCGCTGATGACGAGGAGTACGAGGAGGAAGAAGAGGAGATTGGTGCTTGAAACGGTACCAATCTTCAAAAAAATTGGCTGTCTCTCTGTTTGTGAATGATAATATATATATGTACTTAATGTCATGCAGTCTGTTAGTTTTTGACCAGTAGTGTTTATGAATTTGCGAGTCATTTGTATAAGAGGTGGATTCTTGTGACTGCTTTGCTTCCGATACTAGCAGTGCTATGTTTATGTGATGCAGTTGGTTATGAGTCCCTTTCTCTCTGTTTAATTGCTTACAATTTCTTAAGATGTTCATGGCATGCCTGCATTAGAATAGTTCAAAATGGATGGTTCTGTCAAGAAAGAAGTTAAAAAGAGCCGGCAAAAAGTACTGAATCTAGCTTCGGCTAATTGGTAATCCAAATTTGCAGGAGCAAACTCTATACATATGCATACATATTTTTAATGTACAAGGTTAATGGTTCACGCGGTGTTACATAAGAACAAGAATGAGTCCATGGACGCCCGGGGCGGCAGGCCTTTTGTCTCCTACAACCTTCCAAATTCTTAAGCTACTCCTATCTCTCTATAAATACAATCCTTTTCCCAACATTCATCTTCACCTACCTCTACAGTCCAAATGGCAATTCGCTTTCTCGTGCTAGGACTTGTCGCTGCATCTTTCTGTGTTGCAACATTGGCATCCGATCACAGCCCTCTCCAAGATTTCTGTGTTGCAGACTTAAAGGGTCAAGGTACAAATTAATCAGACTCGGTTTTTTGTTTTTTACTATATATATGAAACTCATTTCAACATTATTATTCATCACAAGTTTGTTTCTCATGTGACAGTGCTGGTGAATGGTATGGCCTGCAAGGACCCCAGGACAGTTGAGGCCAAAGATTTTCTCTTTAGTGGCCTTGACATGCCAGGCAATACATCCAATGCAGTTGGGTCTAGGGTCACACCAGTGACAGTGTCTCAGCTTCCAGGACTCAACACTCTGGGCATCTCCATCGTGCGCATAGACTATGCGCCGAGTGGAATCAACCCTCCCCATACGCACCCCCGTGCCACCGAGATCTTGACAGTCCTGGAAGGCAGCTTGGAGGTGGGTTTTGTGACCTCCAACCCGGAGAACAGGCACATCACAAAGGAGCTGAATAAGGGTGATGTGTTTGTGTTCCCTATAGGACTCATTCACTACCAGAGGAATGTTGGGTATGGAAATGTTGTTGCCATTGCAGCTCTCAGCAGCCAGAACCCAGGTGTCATCACTATTGGTAATGCTGTGTTTGGCTCGAATCCGGACATTGCTGCTGATATTTTGGTCAGGGCTTTTCAGGTGGACAAGACTGTTGTTAATCACATCCAATCCAAGTTCTAAACAAATTATGATCACCCATCATTGTCCCATATTTGTAGTGTGATTTATTGTTTTGTTATTAAGTACACGATATTCATTTTGGATTGATCTGTAATTTTTTTTGTTTACTGTAGGTTCTATATATAAAATCAGGATTGATACATATAACTTCTTTCAATTTCTCAATTGTTCCAAATCTTGTCTTGTTTGGACAACATACATATATATTGTTTGTGTGCTATAGTGTTTTACTATGAAACCAACTATAATAGACATATATAGAAAAATAGACAAACTCATGCATGAACCATCAATTTTGGATAATAGACCAAGTCCACTAGTGATATTTTCTAATGACATGAGCAATAGGGCGTCTCCAATACTTAGTCCATTGTTGGTGCCAAGAGAATAAAGAGTGTGCCACATGCTTAACTCTCTTTTCTTCTTCCATTTTTAGTTTTAATTTTATCCTCCAATGATTAGCACATACTAAGTGAGTGCTACAACAGACTACCAAAACGTAATATTGTTGGACTATAATATCAAAAGAGCTCAAATTGAGTCCGTTTTTGTTATATTTAAACATATTTGCTCTTAAGTTAAGAGTGATTGATATTCATTAACAAGATTATGACATATATGTAGTTTATATACCCTGTTTATAGGTACAATATTTGAAGACATCCATGGCCATGTTGAAAATCAAGAATTCCAACTAAATAACATATAATATTAAGGCAACATAAAGCTAAACAAACCAAACTAAAACAAGAACATAGAAAATCCAACAAACTAAGGCCAAAAACTCTAGCAAACCCTAAAATAACAATATAGTTAGCATAATCAGTACCTGCACAGAAATCTATCACCATAAACCCTAACAAAAAAACAAAAGGGTCTCTCAATTCCTCTGGGCATCAGGCCTCGGACCGGAACGCTGCGGCAGCGGCACAGGCATCATCGGACCGTTTCGTGGGTATCCAGAGGGTGGCAACAGCTCATGATGCCTGAACGGAAAACGCGCCGGAAACCTCGCCGGAAACCGTCCGTGATCGTGTTGATGATGCTGAGGATAATATTGCATCACTGGCCGGACCGGTGCCGGAGGCACAAACCTAGGACGTGTGATCTGTGCTTGTGCTTGTGCTTGTGTCTGTAGCTGAGCAAAACGTGCTTGTAGCTTAGCCACCCTCTCTTCTTTGCGCTGAGCCACAGCAACATACAGTGGTTTCCGACCGATCATCTTCCCGTTCATGTCTTTCCGAGCTTTCGCAGCTTCCTCCGGCGAAGAAAACGCCACGAACCCGAAGCCGCGGCTCTCTCCTTTCGCGTCAACCATGACCTTGACGGAAGTAATGGTCCCGAACCCAGCAAACATCTCTCGAAGCTTCCCATCGTCAACCTCGTCCTCGAGGTTTTTAAGGTACAGATTCGCTCCTTGTAGGTTTTGAATCCTCTCGAGCTTCGCTTGAGCCCTAGCTACGTACCAGGTGTTGCCGTCAATACTGGCCCTCCCGTTTAGGGCTTCAACAGCTGCGGCGGCTGATTCGTGTGTCTCGTAGTTCACGAACCCGAAGCATTTAGACTTGCCGTTGTCGTCCTTTGCGAGAGCTGAGGATGTGATGTTTCCGTAATGTTGAAAAACATTTCGGATATCATCTTCTGTAGTAGATTCCGAAAGATTTTTCACAAAAAGATTAGTGAAAGTGGCGGACACGTCCTGTTGGACCTCCTCTGCTGCTGCCATTGTCAGTGCAGAGACATTCTCTTGGACCTCGTTATGTGCCATTGTCTCTCTGTTACTTGAGAGAGTAGTAACGAGAAGTAACTCGTTATGTATGAGCACAATTATAAGAGGTTATTTATAGATGTATAAGTAGATAATAGGAACTAATATAACTAGAATTATAAAACCTAATCTGTCTAGGATTCCTAATCTGACTTCATTATTATCACTTAATTTGTATGTTGATCATTACTATACATCTTAGGATAAAGTATGATTAATTTATTTATTTTATATAAATTACTATTAAGGATTGGATAGTCACTAATGAAGTTGCGGATTGGCTTTACTGGTAACGGAAATTTTTATTTAAATGTGTATCCCAAATTGTGAAGACCTACCAAAAATTTCAGGACAAAAATATCAGACCAAGTATCTCTGGCAAAACTTAAATCAAATATGGAGTCCATCAAAAATCTCCCGAGATGACTTGACTTGATACGCTCACAACATCGACAAGGTGAGTTTGTATATAAAAAAACGGCTCAAACAGATGTCGAATCAAACTCCGAATAAACTCAAGAACCTAAAGACATGAAAATACATATTAGAAAAATAGTCACAACAGCCCCTGACCCATGTCACTTTACTAGACCGTCAATAAATCAATGATATGGTTCACAAAAAATGGCTATGGGAGCTATTTACAATTGCCATTTTGAGATACTCGAACTAATTGGACTCCAAATGGATCCGAGAACCCAAAAACATTACGATACATAAAAAGAGTCCCAACAAGCTCTGACCTAGGTAACTTGGAGCAACCGTAAGTTGATGATCGGGTTCACCAAATAATTGCTCTCAAATTGACGCCGAATCAGACTACAAATGTACATGATAAGATATAGTCTAATCAGAGTAAGAAAGAAAGAACTAATATCCCCCCTCAAAGGGTAAGGCCGGTGTTTGAGAAGTGAGACTCAAATATTATTTACAAATTTACGGTATATATGTACAAATTTCATGATAAACTTATTAGCAGTCACAAATAAAGAACTTAAAAGTTGTTATTGGCGGTCTTTTTACATTTACTTTTTTTGAACAACGGTTTTTGCACATTTACAATTAGGAGAAAAGAATCCTCTGCTAGAGTTAGGAGTACAGTTGTAGCCGCCGGAGTCCCGCGGACGAAGCTAGAGTCCAAGCGCTGCTCAGTCTTCATTGCAAATCTGG
>JAYMTA010005904.1:0-10923 GCA_036897625.1 Pelargonium cotyledonis | reverse complement strand
ACAGGAATGCGATATGATCGGATGATGGAAATTGGACAGTTCACTCTCATAGGCATTCTGAATACACAACAAAACTGAACAATCATGAAGTTTAGAACCATACATGTTGAGCACAAACCAATTCTACTCATAGGCTCACAAGAGCAATTCATCTGCAGCTAAGCTAAATGTTTTTAACTAGAATGGTTCAATATTGAGGTTTGAGCCATAGCAAACAATAACTTTGAAGCATATACACCAAGCACAAAAGCTATACACTGGAATTATCGTTCAAATTTGAACCTTAGTTAACAAAAGAGGAAAAGGAACCCACAACACAAATGCACAATAGGTTCAAACAAGTGACCTGATACAATACATTTGCATAAGGGGGGCCAAGGACCCAACCAGGATACACTCACTTGCATGGTTTGATGAATGAAATTGAAACAAAATAATTTTGCGAAACAATCAATTTACAAGGGCCCAACTGGGTTTAAACTGGCGACTTCTTGATCTGCAGTCAAATTTTCTACCCTTGAGCTGGGAGCCCTTTTATATAACTAAAGGTAAGGCTTCATTATCCAACTCGCAAAGGTTTGAGCCATAATATACACTATGCAGAAAGCACAATTTACTAGCACGTCTTTAAAGCATGTGAAATAAGCAGATTGGCAGAACGCACTATGTCCGAACAATGGGTTAAGTACTTAACGTGCTATAACTATAAGTATTCTATCATTCCTGAACCATAAAACTTTGCAAAAGTAACAAGTCCTCACACAACTTAGAAGCAAACAGAAATTATTAAATCTATTCTCCATGTAATATAGTCCCAGTTGAGCTTTCAGACACAGCAGAATCAAATTGGACTTCTGTAAGGAGACATTTTACCATGCTACAGAACTTTTCTTGCAACTATATCCGATAATAATCTTAATGCTTCCATAAAACCATTCAAGGTTGCAGGTGTTGACTGTTGAGTTTGTAGAGTATGATAAAGAAACGTAATTGTTTAATAAGTATTTCTTAAACCTATTAGAGAGAATATTTCATAATTTGTTAGAGAAGGTATTTCCTAAACTTATTAGACCCCAGCTTGTATAGGTAGAGAAGGGAAATGAAAATTCAACATTTAAAGCAGGACCAATCAATTCTGAGATATTTGTTACATTTTTGAAAGAATATAAAGTTGCTAACTTATTTCATTTAGCTAATGCTACTATAACGCTATGTGTAAGACATCCAATTTCAGAATAAATTACAGCAGCAAATTTGAAAACAATGATAAAACCCTAGATGGAAATTCAAGGAACTTGCCTCCCCTGATACTCCCCATGAATTCGCCAAAAAATAACTGTGGTCAGAGAATCTTGCAGACATGATAACTAAGGCAGTTACTACAGAGATGTTGAAGCTATGTGGCTAAGTCTTCAGAGTTGATTGATAAGAAGGCGCCGCACAAGTTAACAGTTTATTTAATGGAGCTTGGGATGTTACTATGCTTACATGAAAGTAAAGATAGTGTAAACAGCCTCCAAGTGGGAGATCTTTGGTTGTGTGGAGTCTGGCTATGAAACTTTATTGTTTAGGAAGCCTTTCCTAAACTTATTAGGGAGAATATTTCCTAATTTGTTAGATGAATTATTTTTTAAATTTAATAGAGGATATATTTCCTAGTACACTATAAAATAAAATAAAAACTCTATTTCTCTAAAGTAAATGTTTCTATTCATGTAATTGTACAGTCCAAGAGTGTTGTGTTGTGCATAAAAAGGCAATCTTCAAGATTGAGGCATTCTAATAAGATTATAGTGCAGCCGTGTAAATCTCACGTTTGTGTGACTGTTTGTTTTAGTTTAAGTATTTGTTCTTGTGTTCTATCAGTTGCGCTCAGTGTTTGTTTCTCAACAAGTGGTATCAAAGCTCTCTGAGACTAAGAGTGATACACCAACAGCAGGTTTGAACTTAATTCCGGTGCACTATGAGGATACAAGTAAATGGAAATCTCTTCCAAAGAAACAAACTAATTATTGACAACAATAGACTACTATTTCAATGAAAGTAAAACTAAGCCGTCACCACTTTCACACATCCAAATCCAACCATTATGTAATTTTACTTTAATAAACAACATATTGTATAGATTGAGGGGGAAATGAAAATTCAACATTTAAAGCAGGACCAATCAATTCTGATCTTTCCGTTACATCTTTGAAAGAATATAAAGATCCTAACTTGTTCCATTTAGCTAATGCAACTATAATGCTATGTGTAAGAGACCCAATTTCAGAACAAATTACAGCAGCAAATTTTGAAAAACAATGACAAAACCCTAAATTGAAATTCAAGGAACTTGCCTCTCAGCAGCTTCAGCCACAATGGGCAATCTGGGGAGCTGACCCAGCAAGCAAGAAGAAGACCCATATATCAAACACACCAAGAGGAACAAAAACACAGTGCTGTCCAAGCTCATCATCAAGTCCAGTCCTATACCATCCCTTGGATTGAAGCTCCTCTCCAAGAGATCAGGGAAAATCAAGAGCACATCAAGCACAATAGCTTGCATGGTGTTGAACCTCACATACCTGCTGAAATTGGGGTTCCTCACAACAACAAAGTAGAGGGTCAAAAACACCAGAAACCCATTAAAAGGGAAGCTCTTGAAGACCCTAATAGCTGGAACCAAGGGCTGCAAGAGGGTCTGTATGGGAGCGAACTGGGTGATGAGATATTTTCCGTACTGGACGCCATCGAAGAAGGGGTAGAAGTAGCAGACGGCGGAGATGATGCGGTCGGGGGCGTCAGCAGAGTCGCTTTTATTGGATTGAGCGGTAACGAGGCGTCTTCTGGGTTTCTTGGTGAGAGAGAAGAGTGATGATGGTGATGGTGAGGAAATGGGTTTGTGGGAGAGAGCGAAGGGAGGTGGGCGAGAGAGAAGATTGGAGATGGCCATGAACGATTCAGTGAGATTTTGGTTTTGTTTGGATTGGATTGGATTGTTTGAAGAAGAAAGCAAATGTAGACTGTAGAGAAAATGAATCCACTGGAGGAGACTGAAGATTGAATTGAGTAAAATATCTACAATAATATAAAAGAAATTCATTTTTTAAATTGTCATTTCTTTAAAAAGTAACAAAAATGAAATATTTTGGTTGGTAACGAAAGATTACATTGTTCGAAATGTTTATTGTTATTGATACGTCCCTTTGGCTCGGAGTAAAAAAAATGAAAAATAGGTTTGTGTGATGTCGTATGAGTAATAGAATTCATTTAAAAATTTATCGGGAATGAGATTTCACACACTATTATTTAGGATTCGGTTGTACTTAAGGCAGCACAAGGTACTGCACCTCTAGCCAAAACCTACGAGTTTTGGATTCACCTTGGGCGTGAGAATAAACATTTTTATCATTATGAAATATGAGTTTACAAAGAAAGAACTAAGAAATAATAATTATGTTAATGATACAAATGAATCTTAAATGTGACCAAATGATCCATACCTCATAGCTCGATGAAGTATTTATACTCACAAAATTCAATATAAGCGATGTGTTGCCTTGTGATTGCACGATGATAGTGGAAAATAGGATGGACGTCATGGTGATGTGTGAATTATTTCATGATGACGGGGCACTCTGGTCTATAGATGACGTGTCGATGATGTTACTGTTGCAGGGTGATGAAGTGTTTTCTAATTTAATTTTTCTTCATTCAATGCTATGCTTTTCGGAAAAATCAAAGAATAATTTCAAACTGTGCACCAACTTTTTCATTGAAAAAATCTATAACCATTTTTTCAAGTTTTTTTTTTTTTTTATCTTTGAACAATTAAAAAAAAAAACAAAGAATATAAATGCCATTGTTGTGTCTCTGCCCTGTACTAAATAAAAAGTTGAATGGTTACTTGCTCAAACTTGAATAGAAAAGTCAGTTCTATGGCTTCACATTTGGAGAATCAATACTCTAAACATTCAAGATCAATCTCCAATTTATCCCTCAGATCATTGGTGTGATTGTCCAGAATTGTTTTTAACTTCAAAAACTCCTATAAAACTATGCAGTACCCAACTCTCTTCAACTTCTTTAGTAACTAAACAGCTAAAAGTTGCTGAAATTGTGCTTCATCTTCTTTACTCTACCAGCCACAAGCCAGTTGTATCCTGTATTTACAGATGATGCTATGGATATGGTAAATAATGCATGCATGCATGGATACAATAGTTGGTAACAAATATCTTCATTGCATCGGTTAAACTTTATAAAAGGGGAAACATTCTATTCCACAATCATATTTTACAACCAAGGCATGTTGGGTCAAGCGGTTGATATGTTTTGAATTTCTTCTGAGATCTCAGGTTCGAGTCTTCTTGTCGAAGATAAGAGGCGGTGACACCTCCCACTAACGGATGAAAAACACTGACATTTACAGACTTGTTATCCCGCCCCTATTATTCTAATGAAAAAAGGAAAGCCAATCACAACCTTTACTTTATCAAACTATCATAAGCATTCCCCTTGTTTATCCTTGGCTAGACTATCATTGTCCTAAATTGTTTTTCTTGATCTATGTTCTTTCATATAATCAATCCCCTCAAACTTTTTCACATTTTGGCACCAGAATCTAAAAATCTTCATAAAATTACTCATCTTTGGTACATAACTACAGGAGCTGGAGACACATGGCTCTTACAGAACAAAAAATTAAGAAAAAGAAGACAATGATGGTGAAGAAGATGATGATAATGATGACAAAAGAAGAAGGATGTGAGAAATATGATGAAAATGAAGGAGGAGAGAAATGAATTGTTGATTATGAAGATGAAGGATAAAATTAGACCTAGAGAAATCAGGAGAAACAAAAAATGGAGAAATTACGAGAGAAAATTAAATCCGAATTCTTGTTCCAAAATCTGAATAATTTTGAAGTTTTTGAAACTGACATTTTTGTAGGTTGTAAATCACAAATTTGTCCAATCTAGGGTTTGAAAAAGTAAACTTAAAAAATGTTAAGAACTAACCCTACAAAAATGACAGTACATGGGTGCAGAAGCATTTTACCATTTCTCCTATTCAGCCAAGTATGATCAAAACCCGTTCCATTATCCATCTTTAAGGTTAAACTAGGATGGTAGGAAGCTGATTGAACCCAAGATCTAAAACACAATTAAACAAGTGTTTCAAAGACGACATACCAGGATAGATCGGATCAAAATGGTAGTCATACCTCGGACCTGCCATCCAGTCCTTTGAATTTTATGCCAATACATGTCCTCTCAGGCACACTCTTCAAGTTAGAAAACCTGAAAGCTCATTTGAATATGCTGAGGGGATGAACTGGAATTGAACATTGATGCTGAATGGTGATTTCTGTCCGTACACCTAGGATAGAAACTCCTGCAAGTTTCATTAAAAGCATCGAGTATGGTAGCAAGACCATCTTCACTGAGTGTTGACCATGACATCTACCACACTTCGTATCTATCAGATGTGATTCCCATACAAAAATCCAGGCTAACCACAATTGTTTCAGTTATTTATTTGGCAAGTCTCGTATTATAAGAACTTAAAAGGAAATTTTTGCTGCTCTTAAGACATGTTTCAAATGAGTGCTTAGTTAGAATACAGACATGTGATTATTGATATATCGGAAGGTACAAAAGATTCTTTAACCACCCCTGCAGGAAGAAAAAAAAGTAGGGGCAGTGACACTAATGTCATTGACAAATGACAATTAGTACAATCAATGGTTAATTTGGGTTGCTGTATTCTACAAATCTGGGCTCATCTTTCTAACAAAAGGGACAAAGTTATTCCAATTTTCACCCCTGAAAATCTTGTCATTCATTCTAAAATAAGTAAATGATCTTACAGCATCTGCCTCTGGATGGTAACAGTTTGAATATATCTGATGTAATCCAGCCTGCAAGAAATAATCAATGTTATTCTTAACAGGAAAAAGAGAAAGTTAACAAATGGAGAAAAGAAAGTATAGGTAAGGCAGTTTAGAAGACCATAAAAGTAGTCACAGTGAATGTGTGGCGACCTCATTTTGATGTAAAGGACCCACTGGCATGTGGATTTAAAGACAATGTCATAAACAGTTTGAAAGATTCATTGGATATAGAACATTGCTGCCTTTTACATGTACTAACTAATACTCGAAGAAAATTACAACAATTATTGGAAAATTGATACGCAACTACATAAGATTAAGTTACTTATTCTAGCACTCTACGGACTTAATTCTGTTAGTCTGTCGATATTGGTTGACTAATGAGACTAACTTTCAAAATTGAGTTATTGCTATTTAAAATGATAGTCTTGACAGCTCTTTCCACTCAACAGATATTTTTCATATAACTGATAAGCATACAAATGAGAGAGAGGGAGAGAGAGCTGAAAGTTGCACTGACAAATGCATAGAACTCACCTTATCAAATCGTTCGTTGGTATTGCTTCCAATCAACTGTATAATCCTATTCTCTGAAACAGTTCGTATCTGGCTCATATAGAATCAAAGAACAACACAATTCAGAGACACGAATAACAAAGATTATCTCATTCAGTCCCCAGACCATAACAAGAAAAAAATCTACTTAAACTAGCCTCTAATGTGCAATAAATGAATAATGCTAGTATCTGCTATATGGCATTCATTTATTAATTCATACATCAAGCCAATAAGCAATTAAAATCAGAAGTGC
The DNA here is from genome assembly GCA_036897625.1 of Pelargonium cotyledonis. Taxonomy (NCBI): domain Eukaryota; kingdom Viridiplantae; phylum Streptophyta; class Magnoliopsida; order Geraniales; family Geraniaceae; genus Pelargonium; species Pelargonium cotyledonis. The sequence goes on along the minus strand of JAYMTA010005904.1, from coordinate 4,234 downwards.
ACCAAGCAAAGAAATTTACTATAGCTGACCCCAAGTAACTCAATATTTTCGGCTTCTTTTTTTAAATGATCACCACGATTATGGGGATTGGCACCAGCGGCCTGATAGTTATTGTACTAAGCCTCTGCTATTTCTCCCACACCCTCAAGGCATCTTTTCCCAAAACTTATAAGTTATAACTGATTGCACCAGAGCCTAGCTGACCCTAAGAATGGCACAAAGTTTGCAAGCACTTTAAGAAACATATGTTAAAATATAAACTGAGATAAAAACTTATCATTTCATAATTTTTACATGGGATGTGTGATCAGCAGGGTGTTGAGTGGAAGCCTACACAAGTATACGATCGTCTATTAGAGCCAGTCATTTTGTAAAGTCATGAAGATTAACGAATACTGGCCATTTTGAAAACTGGTGCAAGACTTAAGAGGGCCCAACCAGAAAATAAAAAGCTCATATAGTAGAATAGCAACTGCCAGATTGGCAAAAATATGATAGGTCCAACTACAACATAAGATCATTCAGAAGCTAAGGCATTCCACCAAATTAATTTATTTATGGCTGTAAGAAATTCAAATATGTGAACATTAAGTTGTTGGACTTGAGCAATTAAGAAAAATGATCTTTAGTAGCAAATTTCAGAAAACCATAGGAAGAAGAAACATGGATGAGAGTGAAAATCCTCACCTGTTGGAGTAATCCTTCTGGGCTACAAAGATAGGTTGGTGGCATTTCTCTGTCCATCATTTCTAAACAGCTACAAGAAAACATTAAATACGTGAGCCTGCTAGGAAATAGATAACTAACATTAAATGTACAGAATAATGGTAATCTGAAAACAAGGTTAGGTTAAATCGAGTATATACATTTAATTCCTACTCTCTGTATGAAACAGGAAAATAAGTTCCATATAAGAAAAAAAGGCAATCATCAATCTAGCGTAATGTTCCCTTGTTCTAGAATATCGCATTATGCTTTCCAGTATTTTTACAGCACTTCACTGGATGCATCAAAAAATACAAGCAACTTCTTGGCCCAACCAAGTTTTTTTATTGATGGTAAATCCGTAGAGTGAAGTACCTATGTTACATGGTCACTAATCTACCACAATTCTCCAGCAGACCGTTTCATTATTTACTGACAGAATGTTGCACAAAATATTTCTTTAAAGCATGTTCACTGATGTACCACACTTCATCCATAGACTGTTACACTTTTACTGATTGTATGTTGCATAAAAGATTCATAAAGATCAGTTCAGAAAAAAAAAGATTCGTAAAGAAAAACAGACATATAATAATAACCATAGCTGCAAGAGGCAAGACAGGACAACTTTTGAGAGTTAGAATCTTACGGAATATGCAAAGCAGCTCCATGACGAGACAACATTAAAGCAAGAAGATCATAACCATTCCTGAAAGCAGTGTTGTAGTAACCAGCTGTCAGTTCAGCAGGGTGTGACACTGTACGGTACCACCAGTATATTCCACCAATTTTAGCTGCCAACATAACTGAAGTTTGCTCGCTTTCTTGAAATTCCTGCAACATATTTGCTGCCTTTGCAAGAATAGCATCTGCATGTCGAATCAGCCTATCACTGTACCACTCCTATGAAGAGTAATGCCCATGTCAGGTTTCTTATGCTATACATGATCCCAATATCAAGATATGACAATCATATTGAGCCAGGTGATGCATCATAAATATTTGACTGCGCAAATTCTAATCAGCACTACAACTTTTACTCATTCTGATACCACTAATACAATGTAAGTTTAATATGTACATGTTTACGATGATACGATTTTAGTCGTGTGGAATGGCAGCATCCTATCCAATAAACCAAAGAATTTTTCAGGATCAGATTACTAGTGCCAATATGTTATCGGCTAGGGTTGTCTTGCTTAGTTCTCTTTGAGGTACTGCTTCAGGTTTATCCTTGGTTGATATTCAAAGGGATTGGAAAGCGGTTTTGAGGTAGTCTTTCTCTGTGTTTATCTTCATGTGGACATTTTGTTATGGACTTATTATATTGGTTATACAATTTCTTCATTTCTATAACAACATTTCAATGGATAACGTATCATAGTGGTCTTTCATTCTAAACTAAAGTGCATATATTAGTCTTCATCTTAAAAGGGAAAATAAAAAAGACTATACTTTTTGCTTCTTTCATGTTAAATCTGTAGATTTTCTTCAAACTGCTGATACTTACTAGACACCTTGGATTGATAAATATTTACAGCCCAACTTGACATATTGCCTGTGTTCTAATCAATATATTAGTTTTGGAACAAATGATAACCACGACATACGAGTACGACGTGTAAATATGCATAATACGAATTAAGCAGTGTTCAGATAATTTTAATCCAAAATATTTGAAATTGGTAACTTTTTGTAGTACAGTACACATACGAGGAAAAAACGACCAAAATCTGAAAGAAAGCCTTCATGTCCCCCTTCAAAGAAAGGAACCCCAGAAGGAAGACTATTGTAAAAGCCAGCATTCTGTGGGCCCCTATCTCCCCACTGAGGCTTTCCTTCTTGACTTGCAGCCATTTTCAAATCCGCCATCCTGATAAGGAAAAAAGCAAGCTTGTCACTTGTCAGCACTTAAAATCATTATTTACCAAGTTAGTACTGCAGGATCATAAAAGATTTTAACCTACATGTACTTGTCATAACATTGAAATTCACCAATTCCAGGGAATCTCCATCTACCATCAGCAAAAGGATGTGAAGGGTACCTGGAATATTTCATAAGCAATCTTGCAGGTCGCAACTGCTTAGTTTTTGTCTTAAAAATATACTCATACCTAAGTTCTCCAGAAGGACCAAGACCAACACTAATTTCTTCAATTACACTTCCAAAAAAGCATCTAAAGTTGTTAACAAAACTGAACATAAAATCTTCATAGCACTGGAGAGCAGTCCGACCACAGAAAAGTGGAAGCTGGTCTACACCTAGGGTAAGGTAATCATCATTTGAAAAGCCATTTCTATCTCGATAGTATATATCCTTGTTGAGATCACCAATCTGAAAAAGAAAGAAAAGAAAGAAAAAAATTATAACAATTTCCCTGGTCAGTTCAGATTCTGAAAATAAGCCAAAGTTGGATTATGAATAAGTTAGATTTCGCTCATTTTGATCCACGATTATGTACTTGGGAGAGAGAATCAAACCTACCATTGGAAAGTGATAAAACAGCATATGGATGAAGAAAAGTCCAATAATTTTAAGGATTGGGGTTATTATAAATAACACCCTCACCTCAAGTATTGTGCCCAAAGACTTGATGTCCTAAAAAAATTCATTGATTACACCTAAGTTAATTAACCTCCCCCATTCCATTAGTTAATCTTAACGCATTATTCCATCACATGCAAAGCATGTCAGCTTCTTATGATAAAAATTCCATTTTACCCTTGAAATTTTATTTTTACAGATTTTTGTAATTTTTTCTCTCCTCTTTCGCAAGATCACTCTTTTTATACTCTTTTTTTTTTTTAGAACAGGTGAGCACTTGAGAGAGGCTTGATAGAGTGTGATTGCAGAAGGTGGCTTCAGGGACTGGACCACGCTGCTTCTCCTCACATGATGGCGTTGCGTCTCATGCACCTGAGCTAACCAGCACAATTATGATTGTGTCCGGTGCCTGGCTGCTTGATCTTGATGTTGGATCATTTTGGGAGTTTGTTTTATTTTTTTCTTTCAAGATATGAACATTCTAGTCACAGTAATCTGGAAACTTCAGATTCCAGTGAACAGAATATTCATATCTTCAAACATTTCATCACTTTTCATATTTCATAGTTTAATTAGAAACTTTGAAATGCCATTAGGGATTTAGGGGTAAGACAATTCTTTTATATGAACCTTTCAAGTTATTAATAAGTAATAACAGAATGGAGGGAGATAAGCTTAAGGTTAGTTAGTGCTGTGGATATTTCTTTAGGGTGATTAAGTGTTTGTGGGCAGTACTTGAGGGGGTTACTTGTAATTACTCCTTTATGATTTGAGAATAACACTTAAATTTCAAAATAAATAAGATTCTTCACGTTATTGAAATAAATAAATAAAAACTGTAAACATTAAACAGAGGTACAAAGGAGTATGAGGATCCTACTAGTCTAACTAACAGGTGACAATTGTTAAGGCCAGAGAAGCATACATTAGCCACCCTATCATCCTCAAGTTTGCATATGCAGTAACTAAAGATACCACGTAATA
>JAYMTA010005903.1:0-10923 GCA_036897625.1 Pelargonium cotyledonis | reverse complement strand
AAAGTGAGTAATGACAGTGGCTGTATTGGAAGGAAAGTTTGGGAGATTCTCTGTCCTTCTCATGTGTTGAATGAGAATATTCCAATTCTCCAAAATACCGTTTTGGCCTATATAGTTGACCGCAAGTCCTTTTTGCACTCTTTATTAGATTGTCTTCTTCATGGTCTCTAGAACTTAGTAGGTATATTTCGAGTGCAAAGCATTTGTGATAGGAAATATTTTATAAACTTCTCGGAACCACATGATGCTAGATTCATCGTGGAGAATGTACCTTGGAATGTGGTCGGCGCTCTTCTAGTGGTGGGTCTATTCAATATGTCAGGGATTCCCCATCAACTTGGTCCCTCGTCTGCTCCAATTTGGATTCAAATCCATGGAGTCCTATTCATTTACTCGAACCCTAGTTTTGTGAAATTTATTGGTAAGTTATTGGGACCAGTGGTCGATGTGGATAGAGACTCAGACAGGGAAGGTAGATGGAGCTTTCTTAAAGTCTAAGTTCTTCTGAATTTGGAGGAACCTCTGATTCCTGGATACTTTTTAAAGATTGACCCCCTGTGTAGGACCTGACTTCAATTCCAGTTTGAGAGGATATACAAAATATGTTTCAAATGTGGAGGAATCAGTCACTCTAAAAGGGCATGCTCTATTGCCATTCATGAGGTGGAGGCAAGATTGGCTCGAAAATTGGAGGCACCTTATTCACGGCAAGAGAATGTGAGTGTGGTGTTTGAACCTATTGCCGGAATGTTTTTTAAGGATATGCGTGCAACAAGGAATGGAAGAGAATGGTGAAATCCTTCAGTCAATATTAATCTTGCGCGTCCAGATTTTGTTCTCCAAATGCCTGACCCAGAGCTGGAAAGATCATCTACTCTATCAGAGGAAGGAGGGTGCCTGGTTCTTCTTCCTGAGGTGATGGTAAATGAAGCACCGCTAAATATTGAAACAAACCAAGGGTCGTTCAACTCTAGTTCGGTAAACTATTATGGAGGTTTGGAGGGAGTAGAGATGGGGTTTGTGATATTTCATGGACTTGAACTGATAATGGAAGTAGCAGATAATTTACGTGTACCGGAGGTGGAACCAGGAAGAGAAGAGAATATTGATGGACGTGGTGTTGAGGATTTTGGGATGATTGTGGATGAGGCATTAAGAGGTATACAACATGATAACACTTTGCAGATTATGGATAAGGGGGATGAGGTTGTGGGAGTGTTGGAAGTGGGGCAAGAACGACATCTGCTTGAGATAGAAGAAAATGGGTCTAGTTTGGGTACGTAGGGCCATCTAAATTGGGTCAACTCATATGGTTTGCTGGATATGGACCTGGATATTCCCATTTTTTCCGACCCGTTGGACCAATATTACGCTGAAGGTTTCCAAGAATTGGGTGCTGGGGCAGATGAGAATATGTTTGGTGGTGAAGCGGGTGTATCAAAATGTGCATCGGAGGATGAGGAGTCAGAGGTACCCATAACAACTTAAAATTTATATCAAAGACATTAGTAAAAGTGTGTTTGTTTTTTTTGTTGTTATTGGGCAGCTAGAAATGTGATAGAAATTCCCATAGTTTGTCTGAGTTAGGAAGCTAAGGTGTCAGTGAAGCTTGGTACGGTATGGATACTTTTGTTAATTAATGTTATGTTTGTTATATATGGAAACTAAAAAATGAATCCCAACTATGGACATCACCTTTTTGTGATTGAAAAGTTATGCATACGTATAATGTTGTGACCATTCAATTGAAGTGTGGAAATGTTTTGGTACTGATATTTGAAAATTTTGTGGGTGCTAACAAGTTCATGGGTATTATTTAATTGATCCCTTTATTGTACTGATAAGTGAGACTACTCCATGCATATTGCTGAGTTGTTGACCTATGTTAAAAAGATGTTCATAATGTAGCTTTGTAATACTATCTGTTTTGATACAAACGGTACTACATTATGTTGGGGTCTTTGCTGCATAAGGGTGTGCGAATAGGGCATTCATTTTGCAAATCACGCAAGAATGGCAACATCAAGTACATCTATGGAAGGTGTAGAGCATATTACAGGAGTTGAAGATGATGTAATTTACATAAAGTTTTCATGTAGTTTAATAGTCGGTTTAATTACTTATTGTATCAAGTTTAAACTTGTTGTAAATATAAACTTCAAGTTTGAAGAATACTAGTGTTGTACTAAGGATGTTTATGTGGACTGCAAGAAACACTTGTTGCAACTTCATATTATAATATCCTTGATTATTGCTACATGACAGTTGAACGTGTATATGAATAATGAACTATACCTCTCGTGCTAATAATCAACCTGTTTATGTGATCTGCAAATGTAGCAGACCTCATTCACCAAATTTATTTAGGTATGGTCCGTTAGATGTCTTAAAATGAGTTTTACTCCATGCGATGTCTAAGATTTCATATTGAAAGAACAAGAAAGGAACATATCATGGTCAATTGTTACAGAATAGAAATGGTATGGACTATGTAATGAAATTTGTATGTATGATACCACCGGACCATTGTGGATTTGAGACTATGCCATTAAACTATATGAATTAGAGGACAAGCAGATCTGTATAAATACACCGGACCATTAAGAAGTACTCGTTTAGCCATTAGATGAAGTCTTTATGAATAAATGTGTTTTCTAATGTTATTGGAAGGGTGCATATTGGTTGTACACACAACTTTACATGGTTGTACATTGACATGCAACAAGATAAAAGGTCAGAAAAAGGGTTTTGTGTCTCCCAAATCCATTCTAGCTCTCCACGCCACGAAGACGAAGCGCAAGACAAATCCCAATCCATTGCAGGTACGAAAGAGGTTTATGAGTGTTCGGGAAAGGACGATGCATGGTACGAGGCCGAAAGATATTTATTTGGTAAGACGCTTGGTGTCTTCTTCGTGAACTACTCAGATTTGGCTGACAACGAATATTATCGCGCATGTGATTTCAAATCCATGGATGAAATTGAAGCATTTGGGAAGAGGTTTAGGCCCGCTAGCGTGTAGTACCAGGATCACGAATGCAAACACATAATCAAAGACACCCCAAATCTGCTGCATGCGAGTTTGCAAATGGCGATCTCAAGTATTTTGATGCAACCATTGCAGAGGTGCGTGAACAGGAATTAAATATGAATGTTCATTACTGAAAATTATTTTCGTGATATACGGACTTTGGTTGACTATATACTTATGGCATTGTTTTGTGAGTACATGTAATTTGTTGATGATATTAATAGTTAGGTGCGTTCAGTAACAATTGCAAGACATTTACTGGAGTATGGCTAATGTTGAACTGAACACGATATATTTAAAATGTCAACTATCGTCATATGACCACTAGTTGCTACGTGATTTAGTTAATTTCATAATGATGCTAACATTTGTGATGAAATATTTTTAATCATAAGTAGTTGTCAATTACATTTGGGGTTCTTATATATCTGCCAATAAATGTCTTGGAAATTGTAAATGTTTGTTATGGACTTGTACTTGTTATTTGATTCATTGAATATTACAATTAGGGACATTAAAACGGGGGATATTTGGAATGTTTATTTCTGGCAGGTTAACAATGGAAAGCATTATGTTCTTCGAAATGGGGAAGAAGAATGCGATTGTGTATTTCAGATATTCTGGGTTTATGGTCTTCATGGAGGCACATGTACCTTACAAGTATTTCTCAACTTTGCAAATTTCCAGCTTATAAGGTTCACCCCCCTATGGATGATTTCCTTCAACTAGCAAAACAATTGTATTGAGAGGAAACCCGTAGTATCCATTTATGTCCCAAAATTGGCCTTACAAAAAATCTCCCGTCGTCCACCCTAAGATTTCAATCCGTCGGAGAATCAACAACATTTGCTCATTTTCCTAGGTTGAGGAAGGAATTACATTATATGCTTTCAGTTGCGAAAGAAGTTTATGCTATCCATAATGGTGAATTTGGCTGCGGTGATAATATTGAACCTCCTCCTGGTGGTGAAGGCATTGTTAATGTGAAAGAGTGGTTCATGGTAAGAGATTTGACTAGATAAGTGAACGTGATAGAGTTGGTCATCAAACTAGTAATAACCTTATCTTGTTTTCATGTACATTGGATGTAGGAACAGCGAAGGAAAAGGAGATACAGATGTGCATCTTGATCAGCCGGATGCTTCAAATTGTATTGACATGTTATGCTTGTAACTATTACTTGATTATTTAAGGTCTGCTGCTGACTATGATTTTGACAATTACTTATTATTTGACTTGGTTTGTTTCAAGAAGTGATAAGGGGCTATGTCAGAAATGTCAGGGAAGGTTTTGAAAGTTTTTGGACCCATCAACAAAGTACCATCAAAAGTCTTGAATTAGGCGTGTTGTGGTCGTCAGACTTGTTTTTACATTTTGATGTAAACCTTACTATAGTTGAAGGTTGTCTAATTTTGTAAATCTTGTGTTAAGACTATTCACATTTTGCCTATGAACAGATTTGGTACTTTTATATGTATGACATGGACCCCTTCCGATATGCAGTAGTTATGAAATGGTTTCAATTGAAGTGTATGTCTAATTCAGTAGAAGGCTGATGCAAAATAAGATGTCATCCCATGAATGCAATTGTATATTCATAGGTTGGGATTAATATGTTCGGACACATGAAGGCAAAATTGGCACACACTTAGTGATGTAGGTTGTTGACCATTGGGAATTTTATAAATCATTGTTAGGAGAAGTGGATTGGTATTTGGAGTGTATTTTGACTGGGTCAAAGTTCTTGTACCTTTAGTGGTTGGGGATGTCGCACGTGTGAAATGAAGATGGGCCATATAAATAGATAATGACGTAGACAGATGAGGATGAATATGGGAGAGATACATGAAGTAGTTTGAAATTATAGGGTTTGAACACATATTCGGTGAAGGAGGATGTAATGGAGGTGGAAGAGTGCGACGATAATGATACCATCGGACATATGTTATTCACTTCGACCAGGTTTCCGTCTTGCTTGGACAGTCACAGCTACGATTTGTGGTTCTATTTTAGGAAGTTATCTAGAGGCGAAACCCTTATCCTCACTTTTTATGCGTTTTGTTCCAGTTACAAAATTTTCTGGTTTTGTTTGTTTAGTAGTACACCAAGAAGCGTGGACCATGGATAGGGCATTACTTATGTACGATGTTGTTCATAGATCATCACTGTATAGTTGAACAAACCCAAAATATTCATTTTCTGTTTATAATCAATGTGAGGAAGAAATTAATATTTGTAAGAATTTATACAGCTACACTATAGGACATACAAATGCATTTCATCGTCTTTGTCAATTAATAATAGTTAGTTTATAGGACATCTAATGTTCAAGTGATTGACATCTGTTTAGTTATATATCAGTTTGTCCATTACTAGTCTCATATTCTGATCTACACCTAACCGTATTTAGTAGCTGAACTAGGTTTGATAATGGCTTCGTTGTCTGTTTGTTATTGGTATTGTCTTTGGTTTGTGATTGAACATTAGCTTTACGTTGTAGGTTGTTCACAGAAAATGCAAGTACACTCATTTCGACCGTGTTTTCTCTGTTCAATGAAGTGCGCCTCTTGTTAGTTAGACTGGTGAGGAAGTTGGTTATACCTTGCATTTGATTTGAATTTGCACTATGACTTACATAGTCTCCGGACTTGTACTAACGCTCATTCCTTTGACAGCGAGCAGTTATAGCTTCAACAATGAGTGTGTCGTCATCAATGTGAAGTCATTTTGTTTTACCAAGAACGTTGATTGAACATATACATATATTCATTGTTCAAATAGTATAGCATTGGTTATTGGAAATGTAAATTTGTTATGATTATTTCAGTTGATACGAACTAATCAATAATGTTACATAGTTAATTTTTGAATAAGGCAACATGTATGACGATTTATTTTTTTATTATGACATGAAACTAACTACGCAAAATATGAATGTTTGATGAGCACGAAGTTGTTGGCGTGGATTATGTTACACCCGTTAAATGTCTGCAATTATAAAGACATGCCATTCCTGATTGCTGTGACATTACTAGGTATAAATTTGTGTGGCTGGTATAACCCATATTGGTATTTCATAATTTGACAATGATATATTTGAAACGCTTTATGAACCAGCTTTAGTTGAAATCCGTTAGGAAAACTGAACATAAGGCCACATCATTGCACCATTAAAAACATGGGATTGAAAATTGGAAATTTCTCAAAATTCAATTTTGGTGAGATCTTTGGCACCGAAAACGATAACAGTATAAACATAAGTACTCAATGGTGCAAGGCAACAATGCATCCAATGTTGGATATAACTTCGTGCCATTACAAAGAAGTGAATCCTACTGAATGCAAGTTCATGGCTTCCCACTAGTGTCCTAATAGGATCATTATTCATTCATTATTTGCAGGGTAGAGCTTGGTCCTCATTTGGAAGCACTGAGCAAGAAGTCTTTGTTAAGGTAAGAACAATTTTTTTCTTTACATCATTAGCACTTACCATGTTCAGATAAATGAGTATGACTATTATACTTCATTATGCACACAAAATTATATACTTCATTACGCACACAAAATTATATGCAGCATATGCCTTAGAAATTGTTGAAGGTAGAACATTAAGTTATTTCTAGGTAGAAGCTTGAGATGTCCTGCTAACGCAAACATGTTCTCAATAGGTTTATAGACGCTTTGAAGGTCACAGATCTGAAGTTTATAGAAGAAAAGTTATCTATAGGATGTCCAAAATTGTATAAGTTTCTGTGTAGGGGATTGCATTCACAAGTCATAAATGAAATTGCAGGTGAGAGTGGCACTGGAAACACACAAATATGCTTGCAGCTTGCCTTGCAAGTCCAGCTACCTAAGACATTGGGTGGATTATCCGGTTCATGTCTATATTTGTATACGCAGCCGCCTTTCCCGCTTAAACGACTGACTTAGCTAGGATTAGAATTTAAGGGCAAATATTGGACTGCTTTTGGAGGACCTCATGATCCATCAGAAGGTTCATTTAGTGACAATGTGGACAATTACAACTCGTTTGACCAAATTTATGTTCAGCATATAGATAGTCATTTTCACTTGTTGGGACTTTTAGCTGGTATTGGATCTTGGATGAAGAGATTAGAAGGGTGTTATCCCTTGAAACTAATTGTCATAGATTCTATCACATCTTTGTTTAGAACTCAGTTTAGTACTAATGGCACTGACATGAGTAGAATATCATCTTTGTTTGTGGAAATAGCTTCTAAATTGAGGTCAATAGCAGTTAAACATAAATTGGTATTTGTGGTTACAAATGAAGTTGTGGACGACGTTCTTCATCATACTATTCGTGTTGGAAATTTTGATCCAATGCTTAGTAGTGGTAGGCCTGTGATTCCATGCCTAGAAATGACATGGTCCAATTGTGTTAATGTCCGGTTGCTATTGTGTTTTGATCTATCTAATGGCAAAAGGGTTAGAAATATCAGAGTCGTTTTTGCTCCACACTTGGCAAATAATTTTTGTACATATTTCATTAGACTTGACGAGGTTTACGGATTGCAATAACTTGTAACCGTGTACATCAAGGTTTAATACATTTGGCAAATAATTCATTTATCGTGCTTTGACGTGGACGTCATTTACATTTGCATTTATCTTGTATAGTTGTCATGCAGGTAGTCAAGGTTTACTAGAAATGGATGATTTGCCCACCTCCATACACCAATCTAAATGTTGGAAATTGGTGTTGAAAGAAATGGGATGGGTATTAGATATAGATGTTAGTGAAGCTGAAATGAGAAGGTTAACCGGCTCGCTAAAGCATCTGTCTATCAATGCCGGGGATCGCAAGCTGTCATGGCTACTATATGTTATGAGTTTCTAAAGTATGTGGTTATGTTTGAAGGAAGGCAATGACCAAAGGTGGCGGCGTTGATATGAAGTGTATGTACACACATGTGCGGCACTCAACGACTGATTGACCTATTGATTATGTGCAGCTAGAGGAATATTTATGTTGCAGCAAGTTGATGTTGCAGATGTATCATACGCTTTGAGCAAATACAAAATTTGAAGCTGGTTGCTTGTATTTACGATTTTTCTTCCATTACATGTCTGTGAATTAAAAGTATCAGTAGTTGTTCATGCACGCTTATATTTTTTGTCATATATTTTGAAGCATCTTTATCTTACAACAATCAACTTGTGCTATCCGTAGGTTGGCCTTCATGTCATTGCCTAATAGTTTGAGTGACGAACAATTAACTTTCTTTGACATGAGAAATTTTTGGGATATTAGTTGGAGCTGCATAATGACTTAGGTATATCTTGAAAGAGAAGAAGAATTTTGAATGCAGGTTGGGGTTCCAAAACTTTGGTTGTGGGAGAAGCCCATGTTATTCATAAAGACTAAATGGAATCAAAGATCAGCAATTATGGATGTCTATGTTATCAGCTTTCCTGAAGACATTGTGGTCTGTCTTACCTATGGTGTTGATGCATAAGTGGATGTTGGGAATTTCGAAATGTTTATCCACTCAAACTATGAGAATATTTGGAATTCGGCCGCCCCTGTTCAAATGCAACATCCAAAGTAACAATGAATGATGCCACGGTAAGGCAACCAGCTGTTAAGAGGAAATTAATATATAACGATCTGGAAGTAAAACGCAGTAAGGTGGCGAGGTTGTTTAGCAAGAAACCAATTATGCGATCATTGCAATGGAATGTCATGAGTGTCAGTGATGATATGTTTGAGTCAAAGCTGTTAGGAATAATGAAGGTCAATAAATGTCAAATTGTAATGCTTACTAGTCTTGCGGCTAGAACTATGGCCCGTATGGATGAGATCTTGACAACCTGTGGTATGGACTCCTTTAGTTATGTAATAGGAAAGGGAAACATAGGTGGAATGATGCTATTGTGGATGCCAGTCTGTCATCAAATAGAGGAACTCATTATGGAAGAGAGGACAATACAAGTAGCATTCTATATGCACATGTAACTATATAATTAAGTAATCACAGATGCTAGTGATATTTTTATTAGCGTCTAATTAGACCAGATGTTTACTGTAGGTGCAAAGATGCTGATGAAGGGTGTTCAAGTAATGGTCGATCGGTCTGACCGACGTTCTCTTGCACGGTGCATTGTCCACATCTGAAATCAAAGACATGTTATGGTAAAAAGTGGCCCGAATGTAATTTCTAGTTTAATGTTTGTCCCGGTCATGTGTTCACATATGTTTGACATGTTTATTCTTCACAGCAATATCATATCATTGATAGGTTCATTTTGACATCATCCTCATAGTATGGTAATGTGTGGGCTAAATTTGGAACCTTGATCTTATAAATGGAATGTATGGAACCAACTAGCCTACCTTTTGAATGTGAATTGTTAAAATTAGTAATATCTATGTCTTTAACAGATGAAAGAATAGAAAGTGATATTGGGGCCATTAAAACTACTCTAACAAAAAAACAGTATGTCCAACCAAACAGGTAGTTAACAAGTCCAAATGAGTTTGCATGTACGAATGACAAATAAAGTCTTGGGGTTATATTTGAGATCTTGGAGGCCATTTGCGGGGTGATTTTTGGGCACCAATTTTCGCAATTGTCGTCTGGTGCACGTTATGAGGGTCCATCAACATATCAAGTATCAATCTTTTCCGCATAGTTGAATGAATATTCTTTGCAAGTTCAGCCATTTAGATCAATTTTGGTCTCCAATACCGCATGTAGAGTATGGCGTGCACCCCACACGATTTACTACAACCCTAAAAGAAAGAGTTATTAGCCAGGTTACTCGTAAGTGTCAAAGTACATATCTAAATTTGCGATGCCTACCAGTCATCTTGCCGAGGTACTTCAATGTCATATGTTGGCCATGTATCGGCATCCAAAATCAAGGGGTAGTCATTCAGGGGAGGAGAAGAAGTGTTCACAAGCATTGGCACCACCTGGTTCTGCATGCCACAAAGGAAACACAATTGTATTGTGATTATCTGTACAGAAGTACTTGGTTAGAAACTATGGTTTCTCTCCATTACAAGACATAACATGGTTCAAAAATCGAGAAAAAATCAGTCATACCAGATGCTTTATCAGCAACTCGTAGTGTTCATGATACAGCGGGACGTCTTTATTTGCTCGATAGTACCCTGGGATACTATTCAATATGTAGTGCGCTTTGTCCGCCACAGAAAAAAAATAACAAAACCAATGGTTGTACAAGAGGACTGGGACCATGATGTGATCAAAAATCAAAATATGGTGGCCAGGGTAACTTGTAAAGTTAACTTCATTAAGAGCAAAGACAAGCAATGACAAGTAATAATAAGAAGGAAACAAGTTACCAAGTTACATTCATGCAGGCCGTAGCCCAGGTGTTCTTGTCGGTACAAATATTCACCGAAGTCTCCAATGTCAAACGAGTGGGGATGGACACGATTTTTCTTTAGATACTTTGCCGGAATTCCCAAGGCATTTCTAATCCTTATCTGCGGACGAAACAATGGTTATGTTTTGTGAAGTCAATTGTTGACATTGATAACAAAGCAGTTGATAACTCTTATTTTATGCTAGTTATTTGGGCCTAAATTATGCATGATTGTCCTGTTCTGCCCCTGTCCTAGCGCTCTCTTTGCCCTTTAAGAGTGCTAATTGCCCGACATTTGCCTTAGTGTTGTCTTGTGTCGTGTTGAGTTCACTTTGGTAGTTTTTGATGGTTTTAGCTAATATTGTGCCATTTAATCCTTGTTTTAGTGCTAATAAAATTACCAAGTTCAAAGCATGGATTGGGAGAACGAAAGAGCCGAAAAGACCAAAGTTAGAATCTGGAAGGTGTCCCCCAGCTGGCGCTGCGGCGTCGAGCCTGGCACCGCACGTTAGAGAGGGCAGCATCAAACA
>JAYMTA010005902.1:0-10924 GCA_036897625.1 Pelargonium cotyledonis | reverse complement strand
ATAAAGCATAGGGTATGAAACTGAAAAGAATGTCTACCATAGGATAGAAAAGTGTAATTACCCCTTTATTTTTTTTTTTTTGTTTCTGATAACACAAAACACAGCTCAGGTACATGGATTCTCAAAGGTTTACAACAGTGGCCTTTGAAGAAGTGTTGCTCGAATTGAGTCGTAGCCAACAAAAAGAGTCTCAGCCTCAACCACTGCCACAGCCTCTATCAACCCGATATGCTGAAGTTGATCAAAGAGCTCAAAATGTTGAAATTTCTGCAGATGATAAACTGAGAATATACCTCAATAATCCATTAGTCCTCAAAGAGAAAGCCATTGAGCAGCTTGCAATGATGACAACCTTTGGAACTGATTTCAGAAAACCCTCCTATGATTTCCCAGATGATGCATGGAGAGAAAAATCCAGAATAAAGTTGGTTAGATGTCCCGACAGTTGCATAGCAGAACTAGGTCGACAAACCCTTCCAATGTTCACGACAGGGTTCACACAACAAGGAGCAGCCGCGGTCTTTGTCTTAGCATATCACCTGAGAGCTCCATCTGCGGGCTATTGCGGTTATGTTTTCAATGTAGACCCACCGTTTCAGCAGATCCACGACGCTGTTAGCAGTAGTGGAAGCTTGTCACCTTCCAGGGATATCAAAAAAGAAGCAGCTGTTTATGCATATTTAGCAGCCTCAGCGCTAAGACTCTTCACGAAACCCGCAGAAAGTTATGTTAGAGCATGGAACCACATTGTAAGCGGGTACCGGAAATTCTACAATGAAGAGATAAACCTGCATATCCCAAGTCCTAGTGAGACAGCTATGAAAGGACTATCAAACTACTCTGGAATAGATAAAAGAACAAAAGTGAGTTTATACAGGCTCTTGTATATCAGCAATGGAAGCAACTCTCATCAGGGCTTAAAAAGGTTCTTGTTCGATATCCACTTGGCAAACACTGGAATGCAGATTGTGGAAATCTTGGCCAACCTGGCGAAAATTCTGAATTGCACACCAGAAACCATTCTTGCAGCCGTCAAATCCTGGGAAACTTTGAAACAAGTTGATTCTCTTGCAAAGGTGCAGGATTTGATGAAATCTTGTGAGCCCTGCCACCAGAGGAGAATGTGGAAATATGGTCGAATATTCGACGAGACCTTTATGGCAGATCTAAAACCTAAATCGTGCCCTAAACTCGTCTACATTTTGGCGGAAGCATTGCGATGCGAAGATCCTGTAAAGCACGAGGGGGTTTTAAGAATTTCGCAACTGGCTGATGTAAGCTTGGAGGACCAGAAAAGATGCAAAGTTGTAGCACAACGATTACTGAATATCACAAAAGCCCAATCTGGGAACGAGGCGAAATTCGGTTAGTACATTCGAAACAATCTCAATCAATAGTTACCATTTTGTCATAGCCTAGGTTGTTCTGGGTCATTTTAGAACTGCTATCTTATTTTAACGATAGAAATTGAAATGCCTCGTATGTGTCTAATTCATATTCGTTTCAAAAATAAAACCGAGAAAATTTTGTATTGTTACACTTATTTTGGATCTGATAGAGTACTAGAAATAGATGGATCTTTGGAATTTCTTCAATTTATACTTGCATTGATTCCATGCCCTTATCATTGCAGGTCAATAGGAATATGCAGGTGCCAAATGATAATGTTAGGTGGTGATAGTTGTTCAAGACATCCAAGAAGCATATGTCAACATTGAACTGAACCAAGCAATGTTGAAAAGGTTGCTAATTGGGCTTTAAAAGACTTTTTTTGTAAATTTTAGGTCATTTAGTTTTTGGTGTGATGGTTCTTGTGTGAATTACCATTTTGTTTAGTGAGGTTTTGCTTCTAAACGGATTGTTAAACTTGTTCTTTTCTCCTTGTTTCTTTGTGATGCACATAATTAGTTCACTCTATTAGGCCAATGCCTCCTACGTGGCAATAAAGGTTTGCTTGAAACTACGGGCACTCAAACTCCAATATGACCGATGTAACTGAGAATGGCGATAGAACAGGGCGGCTTTTGTATTACCCGCCCCCATCTCCTTCCTCTCCTATCCATTCTCATCATTCATGTCGTTTAGTTACATTAGTCAATTCAGAGGATAAAACTTATGAAAATTGTAAACTCCTATCAGTGTAATTGACATCTCTACAAAACCATCCCATAGCCATAAAAAAAAGGTCAAAAGCCACCAAAATAGAAACAAAACCACCAACCCCTTTTCCCTTTCTTTATACACAAAACTAATAACAAAGAGCCAAAACAAAACAAAAAGTTGCATCAAAAACACTTTCCAACCTATTTTTTCTCATCTATCCTCTCTCACTTTAACCAACCAAACAAAAAAAAAACAATTTTTGGCTTCCCAATTTGGCATTGACTTCTTTACCCAAATTGAGAAAGCAACTTAATTTACAGTTTTGTTGTGGCTGTTGCTGATGAAACAACAGCACTGTGACCCATGGCCGGTGACCAGAAATCTGCACCGTTGCTGTTGTCCACGTGTACGGTGGATTCCACCGGAACCAGGCACAGCCCTCTACTCCTCAGATCTTTCCTGGTATCACACTCACCTGATCCTCCCTCTTCCTCCTCCTATCTCCACCAAAGCAAAAATAACCAGTAAATAATAAATTTTCTGAAAGTATTGACCCATATAAGTTACAAGTAAAATGAACATATAAATAATTACCAAATACCAATACTATATTACAAAATTAAGAGTTACTAACAATTATCGATACGTAAAAGCATAGAAAAAATTGAAAGACGGAAATCTTTATTGGGTTGCGAAATATAGCTAATAGTAACTTGCACACATTATCAATAAGATTGCATATACTGTAACTTTACAAGTATACAAGTTTAAGTCTTTTTTTTGCAACTCTACACCCAAATTAGAAAGAGTAGCTTTATGATAAAAAAGTTCAACAAAGACAAACTAAACGAAAAAAGGTTAACACTATTAGGAATTAAAAGAAAAAAGTAATCGTCTCAAACTTAATGTTATAATTTTCATTTCGAGAAAAGTTAAAAGTGATAGATACTATAGTACATTTTCTCTCATATCCAACAAACATTTTTTACTAAACATAAACTCCTTTAAATTTTACCTTTGTCCTTCCAAATGGGCAAATAGTAGATGAACATATTTTACCACAAAAGTGTCAAAGTTGACCAAATAGCAGTCATTTTTCAATGATCATCAGACTAGTCACATCTATAATCCATGAACCCAGGCAACGCAAATAGTAGCCAATTGGACCCACCATGGTGTGGACCCATCTGAACCGTCCAGTTCATCGGAACTGGAGAATATGGTCATATTTAAAAAAAAAAAATTAAACCACCGGTTCATTTGCTCAATGATATGCTACTCAAAATACGAAGAAATTAAAATAGTTTTGACCCAATCAAATCCAACAAGTCAGTTCAGGTTTCATCAGTTTAAAATCATTGGTTAAATTCTTAAATAATATTTGAATTATATTATCCATATGATATATGCTTAGTCATTCTACGTGAGAGCCAACAAATTTATTGAGACGGACGTAATAACTGTGAGGTAAAATCTACTGTTGATTTGATGAAGTCTAATTGCATGACCTTTTTACTGCATGTGTCCCATATGTGCTTTACACGTGCTTCGGTCACTCACATACCCTTATAGGTTATTTGCTGCACATTTCTTAAAAGAGTTTTAGACATTTATTGTGCGAAACAATATAAGATATTTCACCGGCCTGATTGCAAACATTTGTTAAGACAAAATTAGGTTACATAAAATACATGTGCTTAAAAAACACGTAAATTTTTCATTTCCTATTTATTATTAATATGATAAAACACTGATATATACAAAAGGGCAGGTAGTATCACTGAAAATACTGAAAAGCACACCTTTTCAAGGATTGTGGAGATATATCATATATTGTCCAAAAATGTGAAAGTTTTTTGTTTTTTTTTTTGTTTTTTGTTGTTGACAATTGTGATAAAATTGAATTTCAAAGACTAAAAAGAAATTATAGAATTTTTTTTAAAAAAAGTTATAGTAATATAGTTGGGAGTGTCATTTACATATATAAACCCTAAATGACTATAAGCAATAGAAGGTTAAAATTGGAAACTCACAGGTTGGTGGTGGTGTTGGGCAGAGGAAGAAGAAGGCAAGCCTTGCAGATATGGAGAACAGAGCACCTGAACTTGCTCATGCAAAAACCTTATATAACCCATTGCTTCATGAAGCACCGATGCTGTATCTGTCTGTTCAACAACATTGTCATATAAATTAAAAAATTAATATCATTATTTTCTCGGAAAGTTTTCCCGGAAAGTTTTTCTACCTTGCCAAACGGCGAAACGAGTTGCTGCAATGTCGCGATTCGCTCTCCTAGCTTCTCCTTTCTCGCCTGTAAATATTGGGTTTTGTATAGAAATCAATAGTCAAAATTGGGTCAATCCAATTACAAAAAAAAAAAATGATATTTTTCTTCTAATCTTTGACATGCAATGGCTTGCCTTTGTCGGTGCCGGATTGTCAGTTTTGTTCTTTTTACAGTTTCTCTGTGTCGCCGGCGCCGGCGTTAAGGCGCTCTTGCATTGCGCCGGAGCTGACCCATATCGCCTTTTCTGCCACAAACGTCAAAACAGAGCATTAAAAAAAAACAGAAACAGCTAAAATAAAAAAAACTCGTATTTTTTATTTACTGACATTGGATTTGGGAACAGCGTTGAAGCTGAGTTTGGTGTCGTTAATGGAGGAAGTTGAAGACGAATCGCTGCATGTGAGTCCAGATTTCTGACAGGTCCTTGTTCTTGCAGCAGGTGGGAACAGAAGCTCCCCTGTTTCGGCTTCTTCTCCAAAATTGCCAAAACAGAGCATTTTTGGAGGCTTGGAGGCTGAAGAGAAGGTTCTATAGGTCGAGGACTGGTCCAAATCTTGAAGACCCACCACGCGATCGGCAGAGAAGAGGAGCTGAGAGAAGGTCCCAGCAGGACCCAGATGGTCCCCATCGTCGAATCCTTCATTTTTCGCCATTGATTGAAACAGAGAGGACCACTGGTTCTGGTGCGAGCGAAAAGAGAAGATAAAGAAACAGAGGCTTTGTGTTGGGAGAGATAGAGAGAGCTCTGTTTTTGTTGTGGGACTGTGTGGTTAGAGGAACAGCCGATATTTCCAAGAAGGGCTTCGATTTTCGGCGAATTTCTGGTCAAACCCACCTGGCCCGAGAAAACCGTGGTTTAGTCCTCCAACGCACACCCAAACCCATCCCGGTTTTTGTTGTTTCGTCTCCCTAACTTGTACCCTCGTCTCACAGTAGATGTGACAATTTCGGATTTTAAATCATGTTTGTGTTAATAAAACTAAAATGAATTCATTTGAAAGGTGTTCAAGTTTTACTTATTGCATGAAATGTGTGTAGGTTGGATCGACACAAATTTTGGGTCTAAACTACCGGTTTACTAGATATATCAATGCGAATTTTAAATCATGTATAATTGATGTGAAAATGACTTGACTTAAAAACTGATCGGATTAATTAGACGTCAGATAGAAGTTCAAATGCTCGTGAATTCAAATCCAAATTGATGTTTCTATTCTCGTGAAATCCACCGACCCTGACTACTATCACATTATGGTGGTAGAGCAATAAATTTGGGATCAAGTCGGGTCTAGTTGAAATACTTTACCATACTCAACGACTCACATAACACGAGAGACAATCAGTGTTCACGGTAGCAGTACTTACAAGTTGAGTTATTAATTAGATTATAAAATATGAGTTCTTTTTTTGTCAGTAAGTGTACAAGCACTCGTATAGAGTCATTACTAAGTGAAAACTTTTACATTTAAAGAAATACACGAGTAAAGGGAGACAATTTTAGTAAGTCAAATTTTTATTACTAAATTTGTTGGTACTTTCGTTCAGTTGTAGTGCCAAAATTTTGGTCAAGGGAGACTTTTTTTTATTATTGCATTCAAGATTCATCGGTTAGAGAAACGAATCCGTGCCATTGAGTCTTGACACGTTTGATAAAATTACTAGATCTCATTCTCATATAACGAGATTATGTAAACTAGCACGAACCATTATCTACCATAACTGCCCCTAGCTCCGCGAATGCTTTCGGTAATTTTGATCACTAGGTGGTGTACAATGAGTTTGTGGAGCTTATAAATTAGATCCAAACATGTGAGTTTTCAAAATTTAATGTGATTCACAATCAATTGTATTTGATCAATTTTGAAGTTAGATCCGATAAATTTGCTTGTATTTGTTAAATTTACATTGAAAATTATAATGTGCCCACTTCAATATAATTCAAACAAATTCAGTCTGATACTATTTCAGATCAGATTCTGATAACTCATCGACCAAAGTGTGACATATATGATTCGAAATCCGAATAGTAACCTTAATCGAGAGTTTTGGTGCTCTGTACGACTTGTCGTTTAGGTGAGTGGGACCAACAGGAACAGAGAGAGCTCCAATGTGGGTCCAACATCAACATCATGAGATGAAGCAGTGAACGAACCGGCGAGATCTCGCGGATTGCGTTTCCTATAATCAGGTGCGGCTCGCAGGCCCCACAGTTTGCGACATGGACACGTGGCGGACGGAGGAGGGAAGTAGACACGTGGCTGAAGATATGTCAGAGAAGGCGACACGACAGTCGATAAAAAATCGGACATTTGGTTCATCGCATGCCGAGTCTTCCGACACCTCCTCGTTGGTCGTTTCTGCTTCTCCTTCCTTTAATTAACCTTCTCTCTTTTCTATTCCATGTTTCCTCTCAGCTTTGGACCTCTTTTTCTTGTTATTCACGGATCTGCCACTATCGTTGCTCCATTGCCAACCATAATTTTCACCCTCCCAAGATTTTTGTCTATCGTAATTGATGATGATAATGAGCTTTGGTCTCTCTTTCATTAAAATTCACAAAAGCATCCTATCAATATTGACTATGTTTACATATTATGCATGATCCAAACAACATATTTATCGTGATATATGTTATACAACACGTTCGACACATACTTAAAATTAACTTACAATTACATTTTTAAGTAGATGAATCACAACACGATTGATAAACGTGTTGGGGTCTCCAATACAACCAAAATGCCTTTACAAAATGTGTTAACTTCAAATTACTGTGAAAATAAAAACTAGTTAATTAAATGTACGTTTTGTTTTCATACCTTCATCCGCTCCGACAATAACAAACAATAAGTTCAAATTGACATGTAAGTAAAAACTTTTTTTTTTCTTTTTGAATAATCGTGAAGACAAAATCATATAACTTCTTGTGTGGATTAGAGTTGCAAAAATATGCCCAACTATTTTTCATATACATAGCTAAAGATATGAAGATTGGATGACTCATGCATTTTGCATAAATTTTAGCTTTGACTTTCTTTTTCTTCAAGTTATAATGTTGATAGATTTCGTACGTTGAACCAGAAGTGACAATGTTCGGAATCGCTAGATCCATCCCAACAATTTAGAAATTTGACCAATCAAATTCAAAAGTTGGTCAAATTAGATTGAAGTAAAGTCGAATAAGATTTTCGGTGGCTGTTGTTCGGACCTAAATTGCCGGCTCTACGCTGAACCGCCCGCTGCTCTTCAACAAGAGGGAGACTATTAGACCGTTGAACTCATATGAACCTCCTTTTTGCAGAAGAGATTCCTAGTTCCAACACATTCCCTTGTTTAATAGAAAAAAGTGAGGACAGAAAGACAGAGACAACAAAGCACTTACTATTCATTTAACAATACTATTATAGTGATGACCATAACTAAAGCTACATTTAAATATGAACAAAGCAAATCAGAATCCAGACATTAGAACAGAAAAGATTACCTTTATGTGATTCTCTTTCAGCTTTTTGGAGTCACACTTAAGTTTAGGGCACACAAGGCTTTTCAATTGAGTTTAGGTTTCATCTCCTAGCCATAGATGAAAAATCCAACATATCCATAAAACCATTCTATAGAGCAATGTTTTATGGGAAATTAAGCTGCTCGAGAGTCCTACCAGGCCGCGCATGAGGACTGGACCCCTAAAAAAGCAGGGTTGGTCTCACGTGCCCACTGACCACAAGCCAATACAAAAGGAACAAACAATTTGTTTAGAACTACCCCAAATGATCATTCGGCGAAGTAAAAAAGGTCATAGGATCTCGATGATAAAGGGATCATTTGTTCAACTCACTGACCAGTAATGCTGGACTTTTAATCAACATAATAGGTCATGTGTCCATGCGAAGAAATGACCAAACTGTTAAGGAGTGCAACATTAGTAGAGCACACTAGAGCAAAATATTATCAAAAGCATCATTTATAACAGCTGAATTCGTCGTCTTTGTGCAACAGGTTTTCACTCCAATGCTCTCATAATGGGACTATTAAGCCCCAATGCCTAAGTCTAAGAGAGTGTCCAGTTCTATTGCTTCGAGTTTACCATCAACAGCACATTCCAACAGCTTTTCCTAAGATCTGAAAACCGAACATCCTATAGACTAATTGCGATGAAGGGATGAAAACTGAAATAGTACTGTGCAAATCACAAAGGAGCACAAACAAACAAACCAATATGATAAATTGGTCGATACGTATCTATATTATTAGTGAATGCACTATTAAATGTAGTAAGTTACTCAATTCAACCTCCATTACCAAATCTGCAAGTCATCCAAAGTCGCCGCCTAATAACAAAAGAGCGCAAACAAACCAATATGCAACATGAAAATCCTTGTTTAAATGCAAATATCATTCCATTTATTGATACAACAAAGTATGATTTCTGATTTAGGAAAAATAATCCTTCCAATTAACTGCATTACCAACTCAACTATATCCAAACAAAATGGCAAACATAACCATTAAAGGACACAATAAAGGACATAAAATCTCATATTGGCAAAACAACAAACACTTGGTAGGCATGATCAGTTCTTCAACAACAACAAATCTCCTTCAACCTATCCGCAGCGGATTCATCCACCGAATACTGTAACACCAAAGAAAACCCAAATGGGTCCACAAATCAACATCACAAAACCCAAAAAGACCTGAATTTTCGGATACACACGCACCATTACAGACACACAAAAAAAGAAGAAAAACAACAAATGGGACACCAACAATATACGAAATTAGGTGGTAGAGAGAGAGAGAAGTGACCTTCTTGAGAATCCAGAGAGAGTGGTTATAGGTTCTGCGAAAGATTTCGTCGAGCGCTTGAGTATCGGCGGCGTCGACCTCTCTGTAGTTGACGAAGTTTTCGCGAACGTACTTGGCGTAGTAAGGCCTCGAGTCCTTCGGCAACCGCCGAACCAATCTCAGGAGTTCACCGTATGCTCTCAGCGCCTTCTCCATTTCTTCTCCGACCAACGATAAAAAAGAGTTTGATTTTCTGAGTCTTTGCTCTGAACTGTTCGTTGCTTTGCTTCATTGCGCTGCTCGGTTCTTCAAAACTGGAATGAGGCTCGCTTGGGAATGGATCGAACTTGGGCCTTTAAATGGGCCAAAGCCCAGAAAACTGTACCAAAAGCCCAAAATCAAGTAAATGGGCCAAAAGCCCATAAAATGGTGGAAAAAATATGGAGATGCGGGGTATCAATCCCCGGACCTCTCGCATGCTGAGCGGGCTCTCTACCATCTGAGCTATATTACCATATAGTATAAACATTAGGAAAGATTAGTTGATTAACTAGTATATATGTGAAATAAATAGGAAAATAATATGGATCTTCTGTACTTATTTATCATAACGATCACTTTCATCAGCCACATTCTTTTTTAGTTCGCGTCTCAAGTATAATCCTTATTTAAAACTAATTCCTCAAAACGTCGACAGTTGAAGAGGAGAGAGAAGAGACTGATGATTATAGGTGTTGCATATGTGAGCGTAAATGGAGAAGTCGTGGTGATGATTTATTTGATGAGATCGGTCACATGATAGTCATGTGGCAATTAGAGGTATTAATAATTTACGCCATAACGTCACCTTCAGTGGGGCATATCGCTAGCGTAAATGGATAATATTGTGGGGGATGACTTATTTGTAAGAATATAAGATCATGTGATAGTCATGTCACTACAAAAAATAATCCGATTTGTAACGGAAATTTCGGTCACAAAATTGTGGATTTTAGTTACAAGATGTAATTTATGACGAAACTGTAACATAATATTTTTGTCATTGTTTGACTTGCCACATATGGATGTGACAGAAATTTCCGTCACAAATATGTGTATGTGACAAATTTTATTGTTACAAATATGTATCTGTGACAAAAATTATAATTTTTGTCACAATTTGTGACGGAATTGTGACGGAAAATTTTCTGTCACAAACTTCCGTCACAGTTTGCAACTTTTTTCTAGTGGCCACTAAAAGGTACCAATAATTTAGACCATCACATCGCCTAATTAAGCTCATGTACTTAGTTTGGTGAACTTAACTGCATTGAACACTTTAAACATAAGTAACTTAAATGTAATAAAGTAAGATTCAATGTTTTATTCCAAACAAACTAAATTTTTATTTTTAAATTTAATTTGTTAATTTCAATTAACAATATCTTGAGACAAGTGCATGTGTTACAAACTTTAAAAGTAGGTACCATTAATTAACGTGGAACATGCTGCCCCTTGATTCTCAGGCATTGCAAATCCCATTTGCTGGATTAGTTGCATCCTTGGAAGTTGGAACCACCAAATATGAGTATTAAAGCCTTTGTCGGATCTTCTAACATTAGAAAACTAAACTCAAAATTTGTTCTTTACGTTGTTGTTGTTACAAATACAAAATAATAGAATCGACCATTCAAATTTGTGAACAAACATTTTTTAGAATATGTTGGAGATTTGCAGCTCGAGCCTGCCTAAAAATGGTTATTTTTAATC
>JAYMTA010005901.1:0-10925 GCA_036897625.1 Pelargonium cotyledonis | reverse complement strand
TTCGTTTTTTTTTTTTTTTGTTCAGTCTCGATCGAATTTTACGAAAATGTATTGTTTTTTCAAGGTTTTAACTTTTTAATCATATGGGTATTATGAAATAGCAAAAACAAAAATACCCATTTGGTTGGATGAGAGTGGTTCTTGATAAATGATGAACGAGGACCAGTGAGCACTGAGTCCACTCCTGGTCTTTTGTGTTTTTATTTTTTCCTTTTTATTTTCTTTTTAATATATGAACTCATGTTTAGACTCACACACATTGCCATAATTGTAATCTGTTTCATTTTTGTTTTGGTTTGATCATTTTGTGTTCTGTTGTATTTATTTTGGTTTATCATTTTATTTTAGTATTATTAGTTTGTTGAGTTGTCATTGTTTCTATTGCAGTGAATTGATATGAATTTGGGGGCTTTAGAGTGATCGGGTTAGATTATCCACTTTAAGGGTTTGTGGCAGTTTTTGTGGTTGTGGGAATTTGTCGACCTACCATGGTAATTCTCACTCGGAGCAAGCCAAAATGGAACAGATAATTACCGAGTTCTTTGCAAAAAGTCTCCACATCATACTTGAGTCAAGGACCCCTTGCGTGTCCCCGGTCAATTTCAGTGGCGATCAAGGTTTGTCTTCTCCATGCTCGTCCTCCTCGTCTACATCAAGTGTGAGGCCCAGAGATAAGTGGTTCAACCTAGCGCTTCAGGAGTGCCCTGCAGCTCTCGAGAATCTTGATCTCTGGCGCCAGAGCAATCTTGAGCCTTTGGTGGTTGATGTGGTTTTGGTGCAGAGGCAACTTGATTGGAACCCTATGAGTTTCTCCCCCAAAAGAGACCTTGCTAGGAACTTATCATTGAAAGAGCGGTTTTCAAATTATTGTAACTCTGATCAGGAAGATTTCGGGTCTGAGGCAAAGAAGGAAAAGATTTTAGAGAGGTGGGTGGTGCAATATGAGAGCCGGAAGGGTAAGGATTGTAGTTCTGGGAACAGAAGATCGAGCAATAATATTTTGCACATGTTGTATAAGAAATCAATTTTACTTTTGAGGTCTTTATATACAACTGTGAGGCTTTTACCTGCATATAAAATCTTCCGTGGCCTCAATTCGTCTGGACAAATACATGCATTTACACTTGCTCACCGCGTCTGTTCTTTTGTTGAGCCCTTTACTCGTAGAGAAGAGGCAGAAATGCAGAACTTCGGGTTTAACCCTGTGGATACTCCTTGTGGTAGGCTTTGCCTTTCAGTGTTGTACCGCGCATCACTCTCAGATGTAATCTCTGAACCATCAACCTCAATTTCACCACAAGTGATACAGGATTATGTTGGAAGTCCATTGGCAGATCCTTTGAAGAGGTTCCCCTCTCTTCCTGGTTCACACGGCTCTCCATCATCCTTGCCATTTTCAAGACGGCACAGTTGGAGTTATGATCAATATAGAGCCTCACCACCTTCAATTTCTTACTCACCTTCTCCGACACACTCAGACTTGCATGCTTTAGCCTCAAATCCAAGTTCCCGTGGTTTTGCATCTACAAATTTGCCACCTCTGCACCCACCTGAAACATCTCTATTTCATAAGAAGAACACAAATTTTGATGAGTTCTGCCCTTCACCTAACTATACCCCCTCCCAATCCCCATCACCACCTATCTACATTCCTGGGAATCATCTATCAAGAGTTCTTTTACGTACTGAAAGTGCTCCTGTTAAGATACCTGTAGATAAACTTGCTAACTCGCCTTCATTTTGCAAGCAAAATCTGCTTTCATCACCTACTCCAAAAGTTGCTAGACCTGTCACTTCTGAGACTGATCGAACAGTTGAGAAGGTTCTGTATATGCTCAACCTGGTGAACTTTCTGTAACAATTTATCTTATGTTGATAATTTGTCTTCTTCTGCTGTAGTTGTCTGCCATTGGGAAAGATGAAGCTAGGAAATATTCTGCGCTGAGGATATCATCCAACAGCTCACAGCAAATTTCATTATCCAGAACCTCCAGTAGGTCTTTCCCAGATGATTTTGATGATTCTGAATTTGCATGCGCATTTGATGTGGATGATGACATAACAGATCCAGGTAGCAGGTAATTAATGAAGTTCATTAATCACGCTTGCAATTGATTTACTTGTTTTTGCTTTCATTGTTGCCTTTGATTTACATTTGTGCTCTACTTGCATTGTTTTACTAGTTTATAACTCTATGAGCCCATGTTGAAGAATTATTGAAATCTGGTGTCTTGAATTTTCAATCAAATTTATTGGAGGAACTATCACATTTCTTGTAACATAACAGACCATTTGACTGTAAAGATGAAGTATGTCATCGTACTGTCAAGAGTCTCGTAATGTGTGATTATGTTGTGGGGATTCAATATCACTGAAGCAGAGTCCTAGTCTATAGGAAATATATCCTTCAAAACTCAAACACATTTTCTGTTAATCAACTTTTACCATATATGTTGATAATGTTCTTTAAAAATTTCCTTTTCTTTTATTCAGAAGCGAGGGCCCTGCATAATGTAATTAGGATCTAGAGAAGATAACAATCAGACAAGGAAACATATGCAATTCTAATTGTTTTTATTGATTGAATCCAGAAAAATGGCCATGGATTTGATGCTTTGAATGTGTAATAACCTGTCAGAAGAGATTCTGGACGAGGCATGATCTGGCAATAGTCTAGGTATCTAATAACCAAGATAAGAACAGTAGGGATAAATAAGAGATTTGGCAATAAATAAAAGAAAATTGTGCAGTGAGAAATGAAATAGAAGTGTCGTGTGATAAATACAAATCAGAAAAAATTGGAGCAAGTGATAGTAGAATCATGCCAAGGACAGGATCAGAGAACACTCATAACTTGATAATTATTCAATATTCAATTTATCAGTAGCTAAACAAGGGAACTAATAAGTGACTTTGGGGTTTATGACTAGTATGCCATAACTTAACCTAGATATATCAGTAACTCATTTACTGAAAACTAAAAATACATAAAATTTAGAAAAAATTCAGACAACCTAAATTAAACTGTAGTTGTTCCTTTTTCATCCAACATCAGGTCATTTACTCAATGCTTGGAGTAGTTTTGGTAAAAACAAGGAAGCTTCCAAATATATGATGCATAATCCAAAAGCAGCATTCATGGTGACATGAGTCATGATATGAGGATGTGTGAGTGATAACCATTTTAGAAAAGTAAAAAAGCATAAGCTTCCAAGCAAGAAAATTGTGTCTTTTCCCTATGTTATGTCTCGAGTCACACACTCTCTCACTTCCCATAAATAGCTTTGGTATTTTCAATATAAGCATGTTGCTCTTTCATGTTTTCACGGGCCTGAGGCCTCTTTCACATTTTCACAGGCTCGAGGCTTCTTTCACGTTTGCACAGGCTCGAGGCCTCTTTGTACTTGTTCTTGTAATTTATTTTACTTGAATAAAAGTACCTATTGCCGATAAAAAAAAAAGAAAAAAAAATGTATGTACAATTTGTAGCAAGATGCGTTATGTAAGTTTGTTATTTGCCATGGAAAACATGTATCAGTGCATATTATTTATTCTTAACAAAACACTTGTGTTTTGTGCCATTATTTAACCAGTAGAGATTGGGAACGCTAGCTGATGCTTTGTTTGAATAGAAAGTGATGAATTTCTCATCTTTTATGAACATGTGGGAGTTTGCTTTTACCATAGGCAGCACAAATAACCTGTATTTAGATTACACTGAATTTTCGCTAGGGCGGACTAGGAATTGGCTAATGTATTGAATAAACACCTTACCTTAACATATGACCTTACTTCTTCATCTGAAGGATGTTGTGGGGCTGTATTGTGTTCATATGTATATGCTCATATTTTTGTGCACCTGTATAGTTATTTATTTAGCAGGTTTGATGTATGTGTTCACTACATATGATTTCATTCTTAACAATGTTGGAAGTTGAAACCGTGCTTTCCCTAGTGTGTGTTGGTGATATTTGTCATTGTCGCACATTATTTCATTTAGGCAACATCAAAGTTGTGGACTTGTGGGTGTGTTAGAATGTAATTTTTGTTTGTTTGTTTGTGTCATATCTTCGTCTTAGATGTTGAGTAAAACAACTGAAAGAAAATGTAGAGCAATTAGAGCATTGCTTTTTATGGGAAACGGTTCCAGTGGAACTGATTAGATTGTGTAGACCATTTTAACCAGCGAACTGAAAAGGTCATTTCATCCTTTTCCCTTCTCTAACTGCCTATGATGGTAGTTTCTGAAGTTAACTCTTGAAGGTTTACTTGGCATTATTGTCTTCATGTCTCTTTATGTTGCTTATTGAGAAAGTCTTGAGCTCCTGTGGTCACTTGTTGGTGGGGAGTCATCTCGGACTGGATTGTCTTTTAATTATGATTATTGGAGTTGTTTATTTATTTATTTTATTTATAAAGTACTTGGTGAATATCAACTGACCTACTATATATGTCTATGGTAGACCTGAATCCTTTGATCAGAAAGGGCATCTATGCGAACCTCTCGAGCCTGGAGTGTTTTTTCCAATTAGGAAATCTCAAGATGCTGCTGTTGGTGCTCTGGTTCATATGTTGAAGAAAGCTGCACCTCTTCGGCAAGACATCTCCAGTTCAATAAACATGTCACAGGGTGCCAAGCCTGAAACAGTTAGCAACATTGTGCAAGATCCTAACCAAATACCCAAGACACGGGGGGCAGTTGAACATGCTGCTTCCTTGAATGTTGCTGGGGTTTGGAAGACGACTGCTGATGCATTGGAGGAACTCCGAAGTTACAGAGAAATGAAAACTATGTTGCTTCGACAAGGTAACAAGTCATCCAGCAAAAAGGAAGAGGGAGATTAGTGCGTGCAACACATTGACCAGTTGGTAAGATTACACAGAACATAGTAAACCCTTTTGCTCATATATATGTACAGTAAGATAGTTTAAAAGGGTTGTCCTCATTACTTGATTATCATTGCTGATCATTTTGTTCATGTGCATATCTATATATGATATATATGATAAGAGATAGGTTTTCAATATAGAGAATTGTTGCTTGATATTAGAAACATATTTTTTTTCAATTTGTAGTGTGTACTAGTCATCCCAATCCCAGCCTTGCATCTAATTCATCCCTTCTGCAAATATTTTTACTGGGTCATTGTTAGGGATCAAACTTTTCCAGAATTTGTAGATTGTTTGTTTCAAGTGTGGGAAGAAAGACCCATTAATGAGCTGAATTTAGCTGTAAGTTTGGGTGGGTTGAATTTATGAACCCTAATTGTTCATTGTCACACCTAGATCGGTCCACACAATCAAAGATCCTTACGGGTGAAGAATTTATTGAACATTCATTACTTTTGATGGCCATACTATTAGTCAGGATATCAACAACGTGCATAGACATAGACACTGAGGACAAATGTTATTTGGCTGTTGAAGCTGACACAAATATTTCTACTCCATAATCTCTTGTAGTAGATTTTATCATGGGAGGTAGAAGACTCCTATTAAGAAAAAGAAAAAAAATGCATCCCATTTTGTCTCTATTTTAAGTTAGTTCGGTAAGTAGACCTACATGTAATATGGGTTTTGAAATGTACATATTTTACTCTTTGTGGTTGATTGTTCTAGTTTTACGGTGGAACTCATTGTTCGATCCTAATACTTGTACATTCTATGTGATCGATGGTGAAGATGATTAGGTCAACCAATTGCATATAAAACATAAACTTCTTTATGTTATAATTTTTTTACTCCGTTCATCTAAAAAAGATTGCACTCTTTCATTTATTTTTGTAAATTAGTTATACATGAATTGTCAATGATGTCCTTATAACAAGTGAGTCAGCATCTATCATGGCAATGCAAAAGTAAATATATGATACGAACTAATTTTTTAAAAAAAAAAATGGAAACAAGTACATTTGTTTTGGGACGAATGAAGTACTTATATGTTAAAGACAATTGAGTAAATTCATGATTTATAACTCCGTTCGAATCTCATCTGGTTCAATAAAAACAAGTTTGTTATTTTCTACATAAATTTTACCTCTAAATTCCTAGAAAGTAAAAAACCCAAACAAGTCCGTAAACATTGTTACACTTGATTTTAGCCAAAAGGCCGAGAAAGGCATGCCGTAAACATTGTTGAAGAAGAGGGTGGATGAGCTTTTGCTGATATGTTATTGTCATCCAAAAATGAAATGTCGTTGAATTCCAAATTGTTATAATTGCCACCAAATGAACCGATGCAACTGGCAGATATGAAATTGGAAATATGGTGAGTGAGTATTGATGGTTTTAGCGGCAGCTACAACAGCCAGAATAGTAAAACACCAAAACAACCAGTCCCTATCCTATTTAAATGCCACCACTTGCATTTCAAACCTTCTTCTTTTGGCTCCTTCCTTCAACATTGCTATTTCACTTCCACCACTAATCCATTTTCATTGTGAATTTTGTATAGAACACTAAGTTCATCTAAGTCATAATTAGATACATACCTAAAAGATGAATTAGAGTTATGCTCTAATTCTTTTTTAAGAGTTTGAAACAGTGAAAAGTGATTTCACAAAATCAGAACTTAGATGTAACTGATGTATTCGAGGGCCACATTAGTATGTGTATCCAAAATCACGTACAGATTTAAGGCAAAATTAAATAATAGACACTAAAAGATGAACCATACAAAATTATCTATAAACCCAAATTTAAGCGTGCAAGAACCCTTAAACCTCTCTAACCCTTCCCATAAAACTTTTAAGAGTTCTTGTAAAACATCTTTATAATACACATTATTCTCAGCGTTTTCAAAACTACTATCTAAAGTATTCTTGCGGAAATTTCAAAAGTGTCCTCCCAATCTATTAATTAGAACTTTGGGTCATCACACTGATATTTCACATTCTCATACGTATTTCTTTAACTCAAATTCGTAAACCAATAAATATCTATTGTATATTAATAATTGGTTAAAAAAATGAGAACATGTATCAAATGTACATGCCCCCATCACCTACCTACGTGTATAAAGAAAGAGAGAAAAAAGTGACATCAAGAAAGGGAGACAAGGTATTCAAGCATTCCCTATCAACCAATTTTATTATTAATAAAATAAAAACGAAAAATCAGCGGCTTGGAACTGAAGCCGAGATAAACAGATCCAACGGCTGAGATAAAAAGAAAAAATGGGAGGAGAACATGGGGGTTGGCAAAGGCTGTCATCCAGGTCACCCTATCTTTTCTCGTGGTCGAAATGTTTCTCAATTTCAATTTCAATTTTCATTTCACTTGCATTTCAATTTCTCTTCATATATATATATATATATAAACCCTCTTTCTTTGGCTGCTCTTATTGTTCTCTCATTTTTGCTCTCCTCAGCCCCAGTTGTCTGCCACCGTCCGGACCTTGTTCAAGATCTGAGAGGAGGCACTTGCTGCTGCTCTCTCTCGCTCTTTCTCTTCCATTCGATCAATCAAGGTCAAGCTTCTACTTTGGACTCTTTCTCTGCTCTCATTTTGATTTTTTCATTTAAATTGTGTTTTTTTTTCTTTTCTCTCGATCGGTGAGTCCGATTCTAGATTTCGAACTGAAATTGAACTGTTACTCTTGCTTTGATCGGCGGATCTGTATAGTTTTTGTGTGGTTTGTTGTTTTACTGTTGAGATCTAGATTTTGATAATGTCTGGATTGACTGTGGTGTACTACTGTTTTTTTGGTTGATTTGAATCCTTGAGTTGCGCGGGGTTATGAGTTTTGCCTTGATCGGTTGGTTTGGTTGTCTGATCTGGTTTCTTTATTTCTGGATCTGTTTTTTTTTTTTTTTTTTTTGTTTTATTTTTAGATCTGTAGGATTCTATACTGTAGATACATGTTCCATGTTCTGATTTTGTTCATGTGAAGTCTGAACTCGATGCTGTTGCTGCCTTGTATGTATGACATTAAAGAATTATACATGTAAAAGTTGGACATTTTGAAAATTGTGGATGCATTAAAGCATGATGTCACATTTTTTTAGAATGGGAAGCTTATACTGGTTAATTCCTTTCATATATGTTGAGAATGATGAAGCTGAGTTTAGTTTAAATGTCATATCTTATTGAGTTGCTGAGTCATTGATTCATTAAAATTTGGTAGTCATCATTTGTGTTTTTTCCGATTCTTCAGGTTTGTGAAAAATGGCCGATGCTGAGGATATTCAGCCCCTTGTCTGTGACAATGGTACTGGAATGGTTAAGGTCAGTCAATCTTTCATCTTCTGTTATGCCCATTTTTGCCATTGTACTATCTGTATATTGATATAGCCAACTATATATGGTGGGTAAATGCAGGCTGGATTTGCCGGTGATGATGCTCCAAGAGCTGTGTTTCCCAGTATTGTTGGTAGGCCTAGGCACACTGGTGTCATGGTAGGTATGGGTCAGAAGGATGCTTATGTTGGTGATGAAGCTCAATCTAAAAGAGGTATTCTCACTTTGAAATATCCCATTGAGCATGGTATTGTCAGCAATTGGGATGACATGGAAAAGATTTGGCATCACACTTTCTACAATGAGCTACGTGTTGCCCCTGAGGAACACCCAGTTCTTCTCACAGAGGCACCCCTTAACCCTAAGGCCAACAGAGAAAAGATGACTCAGATCATGTTTGAAACATTTAATGTCCCTGCCATGTATGTTGCCATCCAGGCTGTCCTCTCTCTGTATGCCAGTGGACGTACAACTGGTTAGTATTGTTTGGTTTCTTTGTTATGATTCTTTGTTTCCTTACTTTTCTTTGTTGCTTATGCGAATGGGTTGGTTTTCTAAACAGGTATTGTGCTGGATTCTGGTGATGGTGTGAGTCACACTGTGCCAATCTATGAAGGATATGCCTTGCCACATGCCATTCTCCGTCTTGACCTGGCAGGTCGTGATCTTACAGATGCATTGATGAAGATCCTTACCGAGAGAGGGTACATGTTCACAACCACTGCCGAA
Organism: Pelargonium cotyledonis; assembly: GCA_036897625.1. Lineage (NCBI taxonomy): Eukaryota > Viridiplantae > Streptophyta > Magnoliopsida > Geraniales > Geraniaceae > Pelargonium > Pelargonium cotyledonis. Next base: position 1,958 of record JAYMTA010005901.1, on the reverse strand, counting down.
CGGGAAATTGTCCGTGACATGAAAGAGAAGCTGGCATATGTTGCCCTTGACTTTGAGCAGGAACTGGAGACTGCCAAGAGCAGTTCCTCTGTTGAGAAGAACTATGAGTTACCTGATGGACAAGTTATTACAATTGGAGCTGAGAGATTCCGTTGCCCAGAGGTCCTCTTCCAGCCATCTCTCATTGGAATGGAAGCTGCTGGAATTCACGAGACTACATACAATTCAATAATGAAGTGTGATGTGGATATCAGAAAGGATCTTTACGGTAACATTGTTCTCAGTGGTGGTTCCACTATGTTCCCTGGTATTGCTGACAGGATGAGCAAGGAGATCACTGCCCTTGCTCCTAGCAGCATGAAGATTAAGGTTGTTGCTCCACCAGAGAGAAAATACAGTGTCTGGATAGGAGGTTCTATCCTTGCTTCACTCAGTACCTTCCAGCAGGTAAATTTGTTTGCTGTCCCACAGTTTTTGGTTTCTGTCACATGTTATATTGCTTTGTAACTGACATACTTGCCTTTCGATGTGTCAGATGTGGATTTCAAAGGGCGAATATGACGAGTCTGGCCCATCAATTGTCCACAGGAAGTGCTTCTAAGCTTTTACAAGTGCTATGGTGGTGAGTTCTTTTTTTAAATTTAGTTGGCTTTTTGTGTCGTGTCATGTGAACTCAGTTTGGTTGCCATGAGTTGTTGAGCTGGGGTCACGCCGGAGGGTGTATTCTGTTCTTGATGTATTTTTTAGCTTTGCATCCACTGGTTGTGTGGATTGGCAAGGCTTACATGTGATGACCCTCTAGACGTGTTGGGCAGACAATTGATATACTCGTTCCCTTGCGAAGCATCGAACTATTGTTCAACCATGTTTTAGTAGAATGTTTGTAGGAGAGTGCTTGTTATGCTTTTTGCTTATCTTCCTATTTGAAGTTTTTCTTCTCCCCGTTGAGAACATTAATGTTAATAGATATTATTGTATGAGTAATTTGATTTTAGTGTCCATTTGTGGTCATAAAATGATAATACTTATATTGATGGATTGGAGTTAAATCTACTATCATGGAAAGGTTATTGTTTTTGGTCACCATAAATTTACCTCGCCAGCCATATAAATTATTGCGAGTGACCTGAATTGTATTTTGATTATGTCTCGAGTACATATCATCCAAACAATTTTTTTTTGATAATATTAGTGAAAACACAATATACATAGTTTGCGACAGAACGAGAGATATAATGTGAGCCACGAAATGTAGTCACTGGAATGTAGTTTAGAATTCTGTCGACAGTGACAGACTAAACTGAAACAGGGTTGTTTAGGAATTGATGAAAAAATAGGTCGTCATGTAAATTTAGATAGGGAAAGAAAGCATACAGTTGAATCACAGTGACTTCAAGGCTGTATGTATATAAAGTTTTTAAGATATATCGCCTCAACACAGTGCTATAAAGTTTCAAACATTTAATTTTTGGTTTCTTATTTGGTGAAAATGTAAATAACCCGAGTCAGAGTCATGGATTACACGTGTGAAACATAGATTACACGTGTCTTTATAATTAATCAATGCTTATTTATAAATATCTAATGAGAAAAATAGAGATGATTCGGCTTCCATAAAGTTAGATAAGGTTTTTTTTCGATAATCAAAGTTAGATAAGTTAGATACCCAAAGCTTTGTAATTTTGCATAAGCAATTGAGAAGAATATTAAAACAATGTAGTTTTGTTTTAACTTTCACGTTGGAGGCATGTGTAGGTAGTTTTGGATTTAGATTTTCTTCCACTATAATTATGGAGTTCTGAAAAAAACAAAATCAATAACTTATTCAGAACTATATTGTTTTAAGTGTGATAAATAATAGACACTTATTTAAGCTACAATTAGCTCAATTTAAGATGCAACTACTAAAATATTATTTTTTATTTATCAGTAGTAGTAGGGGGGAATGGAGGGGCGGA
>JAYMTA010005900.1:0-10926 GCA_036897625.1 Pelargonium cotyledonis | reverse complement strand
ACGTGGAGAGAGATTGTGATAGAGGAGGAGGAGGAGGTTGTACAAGCTTGGGAGAAGTGAGAGCTTTTTCGCCAGCCCTTATAGAAACAAGGGGTAGGCGACCTATAATGGGGGCCCAGTGGCTCCGGTCGGGGATTGATCAACCATGGGATGAGCCTCCCCCAGCCTCCCCGAAACAGTTGGCTATAGCGGTAATTCGAGAAGATGGAGACCAGCAGAAGAGAGTTGTTGTTTTCGAGAGAAAATGGGTTGGAGGGCCGGAGGAGGGGGGGCCGGCGGCAGGGGGTGGCAGCTTCGGCGGGTGGATTGAGGAGGATGCGACTTCGGCTAATGGGTTGGGGCCAATGGAGCAGTAGGCCTAGAGGCGGCGACGGCGTGGGGTCCGGATCATTACATGTCGTTTTGCTCGATTTTTTGAATGGCCCGGTTATGAAGCTGGTGCCCGGTTGGGGCAAAGATTTATTTTGAAGGCCCCCTCTCAGCTACAGAGCTTGCGTTGTCTTGGGGATGCTTAGATAGGGTTCATATTTTAGTTTTTTGGACTAGTTGGATAGGTTTTACTGTTTTGTTAGTTGGATTTTTTGTTTTTTAATTCGGTTTGGTTATATGTACCCTGTAAGGCTTTATCCCCCTCGGAATGAAATATCATTTCGTTAAAAAAAAATAGTGGTGCAGATGGCTACAAAATGAGTGAGTGATAAGTATGTTTGCGTTCGATTTAACATTAACTTATTTTCAAATGCAGATTAATCTGGTGGGGTAAAACGACTTAATGGTGTCAACCGTGAATTTGCGGGACCTCTCAAGAACCCTATAGTTTATACCCCAAAAAAAAAAAAATAACCCACTTCAACCCGTTTTAGGTTGGATTGGATTTGATCGAACTAATACGTTCATTTCACCCTGAAAATTTAAATTTTATATTGATTCAATCTGAATCCCTTTTGGTTTAGTGTAGAAAGTTGCATATCTCATATTTACTTGATATCTTAGATTGAATATGATCTATGAGCCATGCTCGTATAGTTAAATCTAAATAATTTTTTACAACTTTTTAGTACGTCAAATGATCAAGCAAACTCGCTAATCTAATGTGGGAGGCCCAATATGGAATTAAAGACCTGATTTGAGCTACCTAAGTATTGTCTTTTGTATTGAAATCGGGACGAGTTTACTCAATTTTGAATACACATGTTGATCTCGTATGTTGTTACCATACGTATACCACATTAACTATATTTTTCTTAATTTGTCTCAAAATAGAAATAATAACATTCATTTCAAAACGGACTTATAATTTCCAAGATAGTTATTAAGTCGCAGACCAGAATGATTTTCTCATTTCCAATTATCGCCCTACAATCAAACATCTTTAGACTTCGAGGCTAGCATCGTAGGGCAGTCGTGACAGTAACATTCAGCTGAATATTCAGAATAAATTAAAAGCTATTTCTAAAATGCTGCAAAAAATCATACGCTCATTGAAGAGGCAGCAGCTACTGACAGTACTGGGTGGATCTTTTACTAAACGAACAAAATACAGAGTTGGTAACTGAGATCACAATGTTCAGCTCATTTGGATTGCTTTTACTCCCAGAATGTAACTTAACAACAAAACAATTCCAACCACTCTACATAGTGAATAGAAAGCACAAACAGCTACCTAGCATACTGTTTTAGGCCTAAAAGTTCCCGGAAGATACAGTGTCATTCAGTAGCGGTCAAAGGAAGAAGGGCGACCGGCACCACCTCTGCTAGGGCGGTCATAAGGATCTGGTCTATGCCGATTGCTTCTTCCCTCGTTCCTCACGGCCCCACCACCTCCATACCTGTCACTGCCCCCACGTGCATCACTATCCCTATCATAGCCTCTGTCTTTGCCGTACCCATTCTGTGGATAACGATCTGAACCACCACCAAGCCTATTGCTGCCAAAGCGATCTCCACCACCGGAAGCGTACCTGCATGTGCATGTTGTACAAACGGGATGTCAAGGCATTACCTTTATGCCACATTCAATGGCGAAAATACTCGTCTCCCATCAAATATTGGAATGTTGTTTTAGTAATGCATTATTCTTGGGGTATCTTAAAGGTACCTGTCACTAGCAAACCGGTCACGGCTGCCATATTTGACATCTCTTCCATCAACACAATCTCTGTCCCGGGAACGCGTTGCATCGTAACGGTCATCTATGAATCGGTCACGGTCTCCTCCAAGGCGATCCCCATGACCACCAGACCCTCCGAACCTAGAACGAGAAGAAAATGGTCCCCCACCACCGCCACCTTGCCCAACACCATCAGCTGATGGGCAGTCTCGGGCCCAATGCCCCGACCGCCCACATTTGAAACAACTATCCTGCCCAGTGGACCTATCTCCACCACCATAGTTACCCCTGCCACCTGATGGATAACCTCCTCCCCTGTAGCCATGATCTACATCCTCCCCAACTTTTGGTTGGGCCCTGTTTACTGAGATTACCCGATTACCATACTCTCGTCCATGCATTTCCTTGATGGCAGTTTCCATTCCCCGACGATCTGCAAATGTAATGAACCCAAATCCCCGAGTACGACCTGTATCTCTTTCCAGCATGATCTACAGGAACACCATATTACAGAATCTGATGCCAAGCAATTGAAAAACATAACAAGTACTCTGAAAGATAGTAAAGATGCAAACTAGCACAGAAGGCAGAAATGAAATGCAATTCCATGCATACTTATGTTTTGATCACAAATAACACAGATATTACGAATTTGTGCATACCTGAAACTAACTGGATGTATTTTATATATAATGATAAGCAAGTGATGTTTCAAAAATAATACTGGTTTACCATGCAGAAAAACCATAACATAAATTTGTAGGCTATATGCAACATAGGATTAAGCCAACAGACAATCTCAAGTCATGCTGTTAAATGCAAACGAGTTACTAACTATAATAGTGGGCTCCAAAACATCTGGTTTACTGGTAAAAAAATTAAAAGTCCCGGAGATCCACCATTTTCAATGTCAAAGCAACCGCTTAATGATGATGCATGAATGATGTAGGATCATTAACACTGTGAATGAGCCAGAAAAAGAACAGCTGGTAAAACAACTAATCTCTCTGACACACCCACAACAACCCAATTGATGGTACTTGTAGCTAATATTCTATAGGATTTAGACAGTCGGTAAATCTAGAAACATAGGAGGAATGTATTACGAAACAACAAGATGGATTCATCAGCCCCTGTGAACCCAGCACTCTTTTCATTTTGAGATCAATGCTTAACTTTGCTGCCTTCATCATTTACTGTGAACCCAGTCAGAAGATTGTCCACCATATTCAACGACATGTCCAGACTTCAGTAGGTAAACAAAACCACCTTTCATACCAGTTAACAAAAGCAGATCCAAAAAATCAAGAGAACATTTTCTGACCATTCAAACTGATTCATAGCAGATCATTTTGTATCACCTAAGCATTTCTGCTCCCACTCTAGGATAGTTCTTCCAATACGCACAGCATAGTGATAGCACATATTAACTTACTGTGTCCCTTGAGTAGACCCATTCTCCAAAAACAAAACTTTTGAGCAGATACTAGCCATTCACACTAAGACAGATCATACAAATTATGCTTTCAGGCTGTCAAAAGATGATATGCTCAACTATAAACACGCCCTATCAAATCTGAAACTAACAGTGTACAACCACCATCCTGCTACAATAAATCCAGATTATGTGCGGCCGACACCACTAAATCAGTATTCTGCACTGTACAATGCGGATCCAGTAAACTACAACTTGAATCTCAAAACATACAATGCAGCTCCAGTAAACTACAGCTTGAATCTCAAAACATATTGTGGACAACTGTTAGTCATGCCCAAATGATACCCAAGACATAAAAATAATGCTCACCTGAACTACTTAAAGATGTTAAGATGAACAGTGTTCCCCACAAACGTATCCCACACTCCAAAGCAACAATCAAAGCTTATCCTGACCATATTTGCCACTACACGGAAAGATTAGCAACACGGCGACAACAGAACAGAAGAGAAGTTCAAAGCAAATCAAATACAAATCTGAAGTCAGCAAGGCGACCAAAGCATGAATCTTAGCCTTCGGGAGCCAACAACTTTAGCAGACGAAAGGATCTGGTTACCATCTAAAAGCAGATAACAACTACACTTGAGACAAACCAAAAATGTTGCTTGAACATCCTTTATGCAATCGTGCCCATAAATCTAAAGTCAATCAATCTCACTACATCACCTCAACCTCTGTAACTAAAGGACCAGGGATAGACATCATATTTCTGAATATCAAACTCTGCCAGAGGTAAACCAGCAAAAAACTAATACGCAGTACTAATAAGACAACTCCGCATATCACAGGAAACCAAATGATATTTGAACAGAAACGCGGCATAACTCTCTAGCTCCCGTAGCCGTGAACAAATTTACATAGTATGAATCCAATGATGCACTGTTTGGCTCAAGAATTTATGTCAAAAACCCACACATAAACCTTTACAATCACGAATATAAAAGTTAGGAAGCTCAATATGAAAACAAGGCTAGTTTTCTTCATCAATAGGAAACAAAGAAAACTTCGTCAAGTTAATGGATAAATATGCCATTTGATAGAACACTAATCAGTTAGACTCCTCAGTTCCTCAGCAACAGTATCCAAACAGAACATCTGCAAGCTTTGAGAAAACTGAATTCACAACTGAGGTCTTCCTAATTCCCACAGTTTGCTACATCATGTGCCTGTTGATTGGTCAACTTCAGACTCGTAACACTAATTCCATATGAAGCCAGCTCTTTTGAGAAAAATAAAAATAAAAAAGATTTTGTCTGCCAAATAGCAATTGTGACAGACCCATGGATGTTACTTTAGCTGTTCATATGAACCACACTGTCCACATATTGTGAGACCATCCGTTAAACACACTTTCTTTCCTCAGCACGTATATAATGTAACCTAATCACAGACATTTAGTTGGGCTTCAGCTACTTGATGCAATCACTCTGAACCAATTTTTTCTCTAACAAAATGTCAAATTCCATCTACAGCATCTCAAAAGTTCATAACCAGCAATCCAGAAAGACAACAAAACAAATAAGGAAAATTAAAATTGTGAAGAGAAACAAGGACAAAAGAAAATGGAATAACAGAAAATGGAATATCATACAGTAGTCATGCAAAGAGCCATTAAACCACTTGTTGTAGTACATGTCACACTCACTTAATTGCAAGCTATTGTTTCTTTCACCGAGAAAAAGAAATGGAAAACTTTTTTTAACCCAAAAATCCAAACTGTAAATGACATTTTAAGGATAATGAATGCTTTGAAAGAAAAGAAGAAGGAAAAAAAAAAAACTCATTACCCCATAATTTTGGGTGAAAAAATAAATTCAACTACATTTCTTCTTAATATTCATGCACAATGCTCTTTACAGAAAAAACAACAAAAACTTATAAATTGAGGAATTTCAAGTTTGAGATTCTCACTTCAAAACACTATCATCAAAGTCATCTAGATCTCTTTCTATAAGCTTGATTAGAGATCACTGCATATTTTTTTTACCGTTAAAAATCATGAGAATATTATATTTATCTAAAAAAAAAATCTCAAAGTTAGATCTTTGAGTTGCACCCGCATTCGAGTTGAGCATTTTAATTTTAAGATAGAAAAGCTATCAAATAAGAAACACAATCATTCAAAATCTCCCATTTTTCTCAGTAAACAAACAAAAACCGTGGGAGATCAGAAAGTTACCTGAGACTCGATAACTTTGCCAAAACGGCTAAATTTGCTCTCAAGCTCGCGCTCCGTGACGTCCCACGATAATCCTCCGACAAATATTCTGTAATCGTCCTTCCCAGCCATTTCTCTTCAATCACAAATCCTAAACAGGCACCAGCAAGAATTGACCCTAAAAAGTGAAGGAAACAAAGAACTCGTAAGTAACAGGACTCTGTTTGGATCCAGCGAAAATGAAAAAGAAAACGAAAACGGATATGAACATCCAAAAAGAGAAAAAAATCTGCGAATTTAAAGATTTTTAATGTACCCTTCGAGTTTTTGAATTATGAACAAAACCCTAGGTGGTACGGACAAATTAGAGTGAGTACTGCTTTGCATGATTGTACTTTTGAGGTGGACCCTACATGCTCGAAAGGATCAAGGTACAACTCTTAAGCACAGAATTTTATTTACCTTTCCGAGTTTAATCCAATTTTAAAACATGAAAAAATTACATATATTCACGTACTTTTTATCTTTTACATATATTTACTGTGAATTTTAGTTTGTAACTATTGACTACTCCGTATTATGTCACATAATTTTTTGTTCACTATTTTCGTCAAAGTTAATAGAATATTTCAAAAATATTTCCTTTCGGTAGTCAAATTCCATTAACTTTGACGAAAATAGTGGACGGAAAGTTATCTGACATAACACAGGATAGCCAATAAGTATAAACTAAAGTTTAGAGTAAGTATGTGTAAAAGTGTAAAGTAAGTACAGTGTGTATGTGTAGTTTTCCCTAAAACAATTCGATTTAATCAACTTTTGAATCAGACTGAATCGACAAATCTATACAAACCATCACAATTTACACTCAAATTTAAAATTGGTTTTGTAAAATTATAGCTGAACTCCTCTCGAAAATTCATGTGTACGATATTTTTGTTTTGTTTTCTTACAAGTGAACATTCATTTTTAAGGTAATTGGCTTATTGCACATTGAAGAAAAAATGGAAAAGAATTGCATTACATATTTGCCAATGTTAAAATAATTACATCAAACATAATTTACATGACTGTACATGAAATGAGTGTTGATGTTACAACAGGAGGTATTGTGTTGTATTGCACTTGCATATTTGCATTGCATTATTCATAGAAGGGGTAGCTTGGCAATGATAGCTAAAACCACCACCTAGTGATTTTTAGCTCGGTTTCGGGGATTTCGGAGAGCTCCTCTTCGCCGATCTTTGTGGAAGAATTTGCAATCTCGGGTTTGATTCTGTACCTGCATTTTCTGCAGACAATTGATAGCTTTCCACGAGTTCCAGTTGCCTAGCTATGATCTCCGATCGCCTCGGGAGAAGCTCAACTGCTTCTCCACCGGGAATCACAATGTACTCGATTGCAAGCCGAGCCTCCTGAAACAAAACAATAACAGTGCTGTTGTTGATAAAACCGCGAACTTTGATGCACTGGAAACCAAAAACGACGTATAGAAGGGCAAGAGTTTCACCTCCAAGGCATCAATCTCTTCCAGGGAAGGTTTTCTTTTCGGTGCATCCTCTTCGATTTCAATGTCTTGAGAACTTTTGACAGGTTTCTTGGATTTGGAACTGTAAGATTCCATTCCAAGAATCATACGAACTGCCTTGACAACCTGTGCCATGGTATTTGTCTGCAATTCCAGTAAAGAACGGGTGATTTAGAAAACGAGTTCTAACTCAATAGCTAAGAAAATATAGAAAACAGTTCAATGGGGGCACCTTCAGAACAAATACTGGCAACTTGTGGAATTTCGCTACTCTACGGATCCAAGGGTTCTGCTTCATCTCAGAACTCGATACAAGAATTGCATCCGATGTTCCAATGTCTTCAGTCACATCTATTTTATCCTCGAGTCCCATCACCGTTGCCACTTGCAGTAAATCAGCTGTCAGGGTCTGAAGCCCGTCCAAGTCAATATGAAAATCGGTATCAACATTAATTGTTAAATCAAAACTACCATCAGTTATTCAAATATGTAGACCAAGATATGTTATATGCACTTCATTAACCATGTATGAAGGATCACAAACTATTGTCAAATATGGAAAAATGCTGAAAACGATTATAAACAAAATAAGGAATGATTAGTTTACCTTGTAACAAAAGACAGACACAGGTGAGCTCCTCTTGGTCATATAGCGACTACTCATCCATTTCTTGGACTGTTGGGAAGTATAATCTACCTCATCCTTGTTAGATTGTATTATATCAGTTAAGTTTGTATAATTAGTCAAATCAAGTTCAGCTTCTTCCACTCGGTTCTTTTTATCTGTGGTGAACTTCAAAGACCCATTAACTTCAGCGTCCATCTGACGGATTTCAAACTTAGGAGATTTACCTATTACCCAGAAATGTTTAGCATTAATTAAGATTTACTGTCAGCCTAGAAACGTCAGTTTCAAGAAAAGTATAATAAACATAAATAGATAACAACTTTAAGTACAAGGGCTACAGATGAAAATGGGAGTTACCTGCCAATATAGCATCTACTGTTGCATCTAATCTGCGATGAACACGACATTCAGTTTTAGACATCAATTCAACGGCACAAGTAAATGTTGGAGGTCCTTTCCTTTCAAGGATTGTCTTTTGAACTTTCCTCTTCTTCGCTTCTTCATCACCGAGTGTGACACTCTGATCAAAATTGAGAATGTGTGCATCATTATTAGCTTTAAGCTGGGTAATTACCCATAAGAAACCTATATAAGATCAAAGTTCACATCATAAAAATAACTAAATTTACGTAATTAATGGATAATACTCAGTCCACTTAGTATAAACTGAGTTAATATAATTAATTAGAGAAAAAGGAGTTGATTTGAACCTCTATGCCACCAACAAGAATCTGCAGAGAAGGATTCTTTATTATGTTGTCAATCGTAATTCCATGTGCTGTTCCAACCAGTTGGACTCCTCTTTGAGCAATAGTACTAGCAGCTAGTGCCTCAAGCTCGGTTCCAATTTCATCAATTATAATGGTTTGCGGCATATGGTTTTCAACTGCTTCAATCATAACCTGCACTCGTGTAAGAAATACAAAAATTCAATTAACTAACTGATGAAATTATCGATAGTTTCTTCAAGAAACATTGGAAATGACAGGATTGGGTATGTTACACACATGGTGCTGCATATTAACATTAGGAACTTGCATCCTCCTTGCACTACCAATACCTGCATGAGGGACATCCCCATCACCCCCAATCTCATTTGACGTATCTACAATGACAACACGTTTCCCATGCTCATCTGCCAACATTCTAGCTATTTCTCTGCACCCACAAAACAAAAAAGCCTCCGATTCATTCACACTATGTAATAAATGGTATGAAATTCAACAGGGAATCCCAAAAGAGCAGACTGAAGCCTAGTTTTGTCTGCTCGAGAACTCTGGATTAAATTCAAGTCTTGAATTAAACAATTAACGGCAATTCCTTTCTTTTCTGTTCTTTTGTCCATCTATCCCTCAGATAGTTGAAGAAATATCTATAATTCACCGTAATAAAGAATCATGTAAGGTCACAAGAGAAAAGGAGGCAGAGAACGCAAGAATGAAAAGCCGAAGAAGGAAAATCCTCTTCACATCTTCCAGAAATGACGCATATGATATATGACATCACATAACACACCGAGTATACAAGACAAGACATATCAACAGATCACAGGGTTCAACACTTGGTCGCTCTTATATCAAACTGCAACTTGCAACAGACCGCCACTCGATCACTGAAATGTTTCCCAAAATGAACATTCTAGCTCGCTAAATTCCAAAAATGATGCAATTCAGTACCTAATTAAGGTTGTTTTACCAACTCCAGGAGGTCCAATAACCAAGATGGAACCTCCCTCAGCAACCAAGTCATGTACAATCTCGGCACTTCCTGATAAAGCTCTTCCCACTCGGCATGTGAGGCCAATTATTTCCATTTTGCGATTCCGAATAGCACTTATTCGGTGCAAAGAACTATCAATACCAGAACGGTTGTCATCTGAAAACTCAGCAACCTAAGACATGAAATAAAGTAACTTCAGACAAACAATAATAAACAGTTAACATTCCATTATGACCCCATATGATTCTTAAAAAACATCACCAATAACAGAATACTATATAGTATCTATCAATCATTAACATCCAATCCAATCACACAAAAGAACAGTACTATGCAATTTAATATTACACAAAAGTGTGCTTTGTATATAATTATAACTATATAACAAAAAGGTAAAAACAAACAATATAAAAATTTATATCTCTATGTAATCTATAGATGTTTCAATCAAACAATATTAATTGCAAATATGAAAAATTCAACTACTACAGACACAAAGGATCAAAATTTCATAATACATAAAGCTCACACCTTTGATATTGCATGGCTCAGATCTTCGATCTGCACGAGCTGATCGGAGATCACCCAATCGCCGGACGGAAACCTAGCAATCGGCTTCCGACCCAAATCCATCACCACCTCAATCAAATCCCCAATCTCGGCGTGCTCAAAGAGCTCGCTTCTCATCCGCAAAGGAACCAGCTCAAGAAACAGCTCTAACTCCGCAGCCGCCGGACCCTCCGATTCCTATCAGCGGCCGCCATGGATCACGAGTCAACTCAGCTCCAGCAGGCGCAACTCGCTCACATCCTCGGTCCCGACCCCGCCCCCTTCGAGACCCTGATCTCCCACCTCATGTCCTCCTCTAACGATCAGCGCTCCCAGGCCGAGTCCATCTTCAACCTCTGCAAATCCGCCGATCCCGACGCGCTGTCTCTCAAGCTCGGCCACCTCCTCCAATTCTCGCCGCACGTCGAGGCCCGCGCCATGTCCGCCATCCTCCTCCGCAAGCTCCTCACCCGCGACGACGCCTACCTCTACCCCGGCCTCTCCGAGTCCACTCAATTCACTCTCAAATCCTCCCTCCTCGCTTGCCTCCAGCGTGAGGACGCCAAATCCATTATCAAGAAGCTCTGCGACACGGTTTCCGAGCTCGCCTCCGGGATTCTCCCCGATGGCGGCTGGCCGGACTTGCTTCCTTTCATGTTCCAGTGTGTCACGTCCGATAACGTCAAGCTTCAGGAGTCCGCACTCTTGATTTTCGCCCAATTGGCTCAGTATATCG
>JAYMTA010005899.1:0-10929 GCA_036897625.1 Pelargonium cotyledonis | reverse complement strand
GAATTCTTTGATTACTTTATCATTGATACATTCTCAACTATTTTCCAAGTTTACTTTCTGCAAACAATTTCCTCACTAAAAACTTTGAACTTTACTCTTGAGTTGCTATTTTTAGTCAATTGGCTTTTCCTTCCCTGTGGTTCGACAACCACTTAATTTATCACTATTTGCCTCACGTCAAGGGGCTAATAGGATAATGTGCCATCTGGATAGAGTGTTGGGGAACGAATTATGGAATATGTTAGTTCATGCAGCTCATGTTCGTCATTTTCTGAGAATACTTTCGGATCACTGCTCTGTTTTGTTGTCATTGGGGAGGAATCCGGGTCGAGGGGGGGATCAACCGTTCAAGTTTGAAGCTATGTGGCTGGACCATCCGGGTCTTGGCTGGGTAGTTGAGGATGCTTATAATTAGGAAATAGTTGTTGAGGACACGCTGGTGAATCTCCGAGAAGCTTTGAGTTAGTGGAATAAGTCCGTGTTTGGTAATGTGTTTGCTAGGAAAAAAAAGATTTTAAGGAGGCTGAAGGGTATTCAAAGGGAGCTCGGCCGTAGTGGTGATCATTCTCTGTCTTTTCTTGAGAAAAATCTGCGTGCTGAGCTTGAGGAGATATCAGGGATAAGTTTTCTAGGTATAAAAAATCTCGTCATAATGCGATTCAGTTTGGAGAGCGTAACACTAAATTTTTTCATCTCACTACTCTAAATAGGAGAAGAAAGAATAAAGTTTAGACTCTTCAGAATGGGGATGGTGTTTGGGTGGATAACCCAATGGATCTTGAGCGCTTGGCAACAGATTTCTTTAAATCTCTCTTTTCTATAGAGCCAGAAGCTAGAATTAGTGGCACGGTTTGGCTGGGTCCTCGTTTGAGCAGAGATGACCGGATATTATTTGACAAGCGTATCGAGATTGATGAAGTTAAGCGCGCTCTCTTTGACATGAAGCCTTGGAAAACTCCGGGGGCTGATGGTTTTCAAGCGGGGTTTTTCCAGGCTTTTTGGGATGTGTGGAAGGTTCGGTTACACCGCTTGGTTGAAGGGAGTTTCGAAGCGGGTTTCTTTCCATCATCCCTAAATGAAACCTTGCTGGTCTTGATTCCGAAAGTTGCCCACGCTACTACTGTGGCTCAATTCCGGCCAATCAGTTTGTGTTCTACCATGCTCAAGCTGATTTCGAAGGTTCTAGTCAACCGAATGCGACCTTTTCTTGATGAGTTGATTAGTCCGAATCAAGCAAGCTTTGTCCCGGGACGTTTGGCTAGGGATAACATCCTTGTAGCTCAGGAGCTTATTCATAAATTATGCGTTACTCGATCAGGTAAAGGCTTTATTGCGGTTAAAATTGATCTCGAAAAGGCCTATGATAGAGTCCGTTGGAACTTTCTTCAGGAAACCTTGGTCTATTTTGGGTTCTCTGATAAGTGGATCAAGTTGATTATGTTTGCTGTTTCTTCGGTCCAAATGGATGTTTTGTGGAATGGAAATAAGCTTGAGAAATTCGAGACCTAGAGAGGCCTTCGGCATGGCGATCCTCTTTTGCCGTATTTATTTTTGTTATGCATGGAGCGTTTGGGATCTTTGATAGAATAATGTGTTAGAGAAGAAAGGTGGAAACCGATCCGTCTAAAGCGGGAGGGCACAAGTGTCTCGCATCTTTTCTTCGCTGATGATTTGATCCTCTTTGCCGAAACGTCGACTACCTAGGTTGAGATCATGAGTAGTGTTTTGGCTGAGTTTTGTGGTATTTCGGGACAAAGGGTCAGCTTAATGAAGTCTAAATTCACCTGCTCGTCTGCGGTGCCGTTGGTTAGGAAACGCCAGATCAGTTCCTCTTTGGGAATCACTTTCACTGATTATCTTGGGTCTTATTTGGGAGTTTTTCTACACTGCCGGCGCACTTAGGAATATGCTTTTCAATTCCTTATCGATAAGACCAGCAGTCGGCTGGCGGGATGGAAGGCAAAACATTTATCTATAGTGGGTAGAACCACGCTTATTAAATCTGTTACGTCTGTGGTTGATAACCATGTTATGCAGTCTGAATGGCTACCATGAGCTATTTGTAACAAGCTTGATCAGCTAAATGGTCATTTTTTATGGGGTGGTAATGTGGATCTTCGTAAACTCTACCTTGTGGCTTAGGATTTAGTTTGTAAAGCCAAGTCAGCCGGTGGGTTGGGCATCCGTAAGGCTGTGATCATGAATGCGGCTATGTTGGGAAAGACTTATGGGAGGTGGTGAGGCATCCGGATCATCTTTGGGCTAGACTGTTTAGAGAGAAGTATGGTCAAGGGGATACCATTTTTGTTGATGTTTGCCTCCAAAGTGCCTCGCAAGTCTGGAGGGGCATTACTAAATGCTCGTTTATCCTTGAGAAGGGGCTGATTTGGACTATTGGTAATGGTGCTCAGGTGGACTTTTTTCATGACCCGTGGTTGGAAGGTTTGGCCATTGCTGAACACCTAGGTGTTAGTTTCCCGAGTGGTTTGACTGTGGACGGTCTTATCAGAGATAGGGGTTTGTGGGATACTGAGCTTGTTCAGGATGTTCTTCTAGGGCCCATAGCTGAGAAGGTTATTGGTTATCTCCTGTCTAGAGATCTTAACCGTAAAGACTCTTTCACCTGGTTTCCGTCTCGTTCTGGAGAATATACGGTTTGATCTACGTATGGCCTTATCTCTGATTGTGAAGATCAGATGGATCCAGCTTGGAAGAGGATTTGGGCAGCTTCGGGTCCGAGCAAGTGCTGGTATTTGTGTTGGCTTGCAAGGCGTGGTCGGATGCATTCGGGTGCCCTCCGTTTCCCAGCTGTGTTCTTTGTGGAGCTCTTGTTGAAGATGATATTCACATATTGCGGGATTGTGACATAGCAAGGTTATTATGACGTTCCTTAGTTCATTTACCCCTTCAGTCTTCTTTCTTCTCCCTCTCCATTTCGGACTAGATTGATCTGAATATCAAGCATTTTGAGTTGGACTTTTGGGGCCGAAAATGGGGGTGGGTATTTGGATCGGCTGTTTGAAATTTATGGCGTTGGAGGTGTGAGAGAATTCTCCAAACAGATTTTCAAATGCCTGGGTCGCCTGTTTTCTTTATTTTGAGAGGCAAGGAGAAGCCAGCTTGTGTTTTTGTTCATGTTTCGTGGAAAAAACCGAGAAAGGGCTTTGTTAAGCTTAACTGTGATGGTGCGTGTAGAGGAAACCCAGGTCCGTCTGCGACGGGCGAAGTATTTCAAAGTGTCTTGGGGGCGTGGTTGTTGGGTTTTTCTTGTCCGCTGGGAATTTGCACTGTTACAGTGGCGGAGTTGTGTGCCCTCCGCTATGGGCTCGAGCTTGCGTGGGGAGAAGGATGGAGAGCCCTTGATGTTGACGTGGATTCTAAGATTGTGGCTGAGGCTGTTAATGGTGGAGGTAATGTCGGGTGGATGAATGTTTCTGTGCTGGAGGACATTCGAGAATTTATGAGTAGGGACTAGACGGTTTTGGTGTCCCATTGTTACCGGGAAGGCAATCAAGTGGCAGACAGGCTGGCTAATTTGGGCCTTGACGGATAGATGGGTGATATGGTTTATCGGTCGATGCCGGATACTGTGGCGGAGATGATCAGAGCTGATCTTGGTGGAGTGGGTTTTGCTCGTGCGGTGCCGGACTAGTTCTTTTTTGTTTCAGTTGTTTACCAAAAAAAAAAGTCATTTAATATATTTTCTTAATATGTGTGGAAAATTTTTAAAAAAACGTTTATTTTGAAACGTAGGTAGTATAATTTAGTTACAATATATATTTTTTATTATTAAATATAGACACAACTATCTTTAGTTGGACTTTTAACAAATTGTAATATGATTATCAAATTATTACAATAATTGTGAAATAATATTCAATTGATGAACACAATATATTGTAGAAAGAATTTATACATATACTACGATAAATAACATTGCTCCTACTAAAATATAACATGCACTATATACATCAAAATGTTTATTTTTGAGTTGTTGGTCGATATTGACTAATAAATTATGTTTTCAATTCAACAAAACATTTAATAATAATAAATAAAACAAAAAACAAAAAACAAAAAAACTAAGATGGAGAGAGTGGGGTCCAATTACGCTCCAAAAGGCCCAAAACAGCGCAGACCCAACTCAACAAAGACAAATTGGAGGAGGAGGTGAAGGTACAGTGCACCCGCGGAAACCGCGTAGCACCGTAGTCTTTCTTGACGCGTAGCTGAGCTGTGCTGTGCTGTGCTGTGACACTCACTAAATCACCACATTACCTGTCATCCAATCAATCATCTTCTGATTCAATGGCATGATGGTAAATATATCAACTCAGTCGAGGGCGTACTTGTCATTTTCAGTACATGCCACTCAAGCATCAACTTCCTCTTCTGTAAAGTTTTAAAAAAACGCAACTACCGAACTTATAAGTAATAACTGCGACTGTAAAATGCATAAAACTGCGCAATTATCGGTTTCTCTAAATCGTCCTCTCTCTCTCTCTCTCTCTTGGAGCTGAAGCCTTCAAGATCGCCATATTTCGGAGCTCAAACCCTAGGCCTTTTTCAGATTTGACTCGGCCGATTCTCCTCTGGTTCTGGTTTCTAGAGGTAAATTTGAGCTTTCTGCAATCTCTGTATGCTCTTCGCTGTGTAAAATGGCTTGAAATCTTTGTCCGTTTCATCAGATTTCAGTTCCTGTAAAGTCTGTAGTATTGTCGTGTCTTTCAAATTTTGAGCTGGTTCTGGTTTAGATACTAGTTTGTTTGCTGGATCTTGAGTTCTTCTTGCTCTAGTTCCTCATTTCGTGTATTGATTACTAGTTGAGGTCTGTGTTATTCAGTATAGTTCAGATCTTGGCTTTTATTGTTGATTAATCGTGTAAATTTTGGGCTTGAGTTGAGCCCATGAGGAACCCCAATTTGTATTTTCCTCTGTTCGTTTCTTGCTTTGTCTATTTGGCCTTTGTCATTCATGTAATCTTAGCTGCTGATTATGTTCCGACCGACAAAATCCTCCTGAACTGTGGGGCGACATCGGCGGAGACCACCGACAATGATGATCAGAAGTGGACCTCCGATATTGGGTCCAAGTTTGTTTTGGCAGCTCAGGGCTCATCCACTGCTGGTGCTGCAACTCAAGACCCTTCAGTTCCTGAGGTCCCTTTCATGACTGCTCGGGTTTTCCAGTCTGAGTTCACCTACAGTTTCCCTGTTGCTTCTGGTCGGAAATTTGTCCGGCTTTACTTTTACCCTGCTTCTTATGGGAAGAACAATGCTTCCGATGCTATCTTCTCTGTCACGGCCGGATCATATACCATGCTCAAGAATTTCAGTGCTGCTCAGACCACACAGGCTTTGAATTATGCTTTCATTATCAAGGAGTACTCGGTCAATGTGGAGGGCGAGACCTTGAATGTTACCTTCACCCCATCTCCCAAGTATTCAAATGCTTTTGCGTTTGTTAATGGGATTGAGATTTTGTCCATGCCCGATATCTACAGTTCCACTGATGGAACTTTGATGATCGTTGGTCAGAATTCTCCTGTCTACATTGATAACTCTACAGCCCTGGAGAATGCTTATCGATTAAATGTGGGTGGAAATTATATCTCACCTTCTGGCGATACGGGTCTGTATAGGTCTTGGGCTGATGACACTGCCTACATATATGGAGCAGCAATTGGGGTCCCAGTAACTACTAGTCCAAACATGACGGTTCAGTACCCTACTGGCATGCCTACATATGTTGCACCTAAGGATGTCTACGAGACTGCTAGATCGATGGGGCCAACAGCAGCTATCAATATGAATTATAATCTGACTTGGATTTTTACTGTCGACTCTGGATTCAGTTACCTTGTTAGGCTTCACTTCTGTGAGGTTTCTGTAAATATCACAAAAGTTAATCAGAGGGTCTTTGATATCTTCATCAATAATCAAACTGCTCAGGAAGGGGCTGATGTTCTTCTCTGGACAGATGGGCAGAATGGAGTTCCGGTCTATAAGGATTTTGTGGCTTTTGTTCCAAGTGGGAGCCCACAACAAGATCTCTGGCTTGCACTGCATCCAGATGAGCAAGCGAAGCCCAACTATTTAGATTCAATCTTGAACGGAGTAGAGATATTCAAGATGAATGATACTGCAGGTAATCTTGCGGGGCCAAATCCAATTCCTGCTCCTCAACAGGAAGTAATTGATCCATCAAAGGTTAGACCACACTCTGGCCATGGTAATTCAAAGAGTCAGACAGCAATTATTGCCGGGGGTGTCAGTGGTGGAATTGTTTTAGCCCTTGTTATTGGTTTCTTTGTTTGTGCTGCTTCTCGTCGTCGCAGGCAAGGGAAAGATTCAAATACAAGTGATGGGCCATCTGGGTGGCTTCCTCTATCTCTATATGGAAATTCACACTCTTCAGCTTCTGCCAAGACTAACACTACAGGAAGTTATGCCTCCTCCCTCCCTGCAAACCTTTGCCGTCACTTTTCATTTGCAGAGATCAAGTCTGCCACCAAAAACTTTGACGAGGCTTTACTCCTTGGAGTAGGAGGCTTTGGCAAAGTTTACAAGGGAGAAATCGATGGTGGAATGACCAAAGTGGCAATCAAGCGTGGAAACCCACTCTCTGATCAAGGTGTGCATGAGTTCCAAACTGAGATTGAAATGCTTTCCAAACTTCGCCATCGCCATCTTGTTTCGCTTATTGGATACTGTGAAGAGAATTGTGAAATGATTCTAGTGTATGATTACATGGCTCATGGAACACTAAGGGAGCATCTATACAAGACCCAAAATCCACCCCTGCCATGGAAGCAACGTTTGGAGATATGCATTGGAGCTGCTCGTGGTCTGCACTACCTTCACACTGGTGCCAAACACACTATTATCCACCGAGATGTTAAGACAACTAACATTCTTTTGGATGAAAAGTGGGTGGCAAAGGTCTCTGATTTTGGGTTGTCAAAAACAGGCCCTGCGCTGGATCACACTCACGTGAGCACTGTTGTGAAGGGTAGTTTTGGTTATTTGGATCCGGAGTACTTTAGGCGGCAACAACTGACTGAAAAGTCTGATGTTTATTCTTTCGGGGTTGTCCTTTTTGAGATTCTGTGTGCGCGGCCAGCCTTGAACCCGACACTGCCAAAGGAGCAAGTGAGCTTAGCAGAGTGGGCTGCACATTGCTTCACAAAAGGCATTCTCGATCAGATAGCTGACCCTTATCTGAAGGGTAAGATCGCGCCTGAATGCTTCAAAAAGATCGCCGAGACTGCAATGAAGTGTGTGTCTGAAATAGGCGTTGAAAGGCCATCCATGGGTGATGTGCTCTGGAACCTTGAGTTTGCTCTACAGCTACAAGAGAGTGCTGAAGAGAGTGGCAAGGGTATGGGTGAAATAAGCTACGAGGAGGGGTCATTTGATGTAGACTGCAAAGGGAAGAAAGACCCGAATGCATCTCCAGGTTTTGATGATCATGTGACGGATTCAAGAAGCAGCGGAATCAGCATGAGCTTAGGCGGTCGGAGCCTAGCAAGCGAAGACTCCGATGGGCTAACACCGAGTGCTGTGTTCTCTCAGATCATGAATCCAAAAGGACGATAGCATCAAAGGTAACCAGTTTACTCATATCCTATCGCGTGATATCTTAGTCAAACATGTAATTCAATTTGGCTCATCTTATTCATTTTACTCACTGTTATATCTGTATTTTTTTTTTTTTGGCTTTGACAATGGTTTGATCAAGTCTGAATCTGTACTTTACTTCATATGAAGAGTGTAAAATAATATGTTGTACTTTTGTTTTATCCTCGATGATACGTATATCCATTTTTGTCACCCCTTGTTTACACTATAGTTGGATTTGGTAAAAAAAACGGTAGATAGTCTAAGGTTAGGTTTGAAAAGACAATGTGAAAACCTTGACATTGCAACTGCAAGATAGTTTCAAGTTAGGTTAGCGCCACATGAATTGTTATTGATTATACGTGTACATCACGCAAGACAGCGATGTATATGTATTTGTTTTACTGGTTCTTTCGGAATCGAATTAAGTACAATTGTCTGGAAGAATATGTTGATATGACCTGGTGGCAATACGTGGGAAAGAGTTATTAGGGAAAGGGGGTGGTGTGTTTATCACTTTGTTGACTTGCTTGTAATTGAAAGTTGGTGATGTGTATAGCAATTTGGAAGCCTAGTTTCTTCTTTGTTTATTTGGTAGAGAAAATATTGAAAGGCATAGATCATTGCTGTGGCCGGCTGTATTTTATTTGTCATGTTTCAGATATGTATGGATTTTTATAATTATTTGTGGAACAAAATTATAAAAATAAGACCAAAGATTCAAATAAAACTCCAATTTGTTGGAAGTGCAAACAGGTAGGACACTACCAAAATGAATGCAAAATGAAGGGCAAAATAAATAGCCTTGAGGTAAGTGATAAACTAAAAACCCAGTTAGTAAATCTACTGTTATCAGAAACAGTTGCCGAAGATAATAATCAAGATTACTCATCAAGTGATCAAGAAATCTTTCTTAATGAAATTAAATCGGTCACCAGTAATTCTTCATCAGAGAGTGAAGAAGAAAATGACATAGATGAGTGCAATTGCAAAGCAATTAATATGATTACTAATAATAATAAGGACGCCTTATATGAAATGATATTGAATATTGAAAATACAAATACAAGAAAAGAAGGTTTAACAAAGCTAAAACAAATAATTGAACAAGAGGAATCTAGTAAAAAGATTGAAGAATTCCAACACTACAATATTAATGAAATTATAAAAAATTACAAAGAAGAAAGAAGGCCAGCTACAATCACTGACCTTCAACAAGAATTCAAACAGATTAAAAGGGAAATTCAAGAATTAAAACTTGAAAATCAAACTATTAATCAAAAACTTTTGGAAGTAGAGTTAAAGCAACTATTATCAGAGGTAAAAACCTCAGACCCCTCAACTTCAAAAGAATCAAAACAGAAAGACGATTTTATAAATGTTATTTCTCAAGTTTATACTCATAAATGGTATATTACCATACAATTAGTAATTAATAATGATTTCCATTTTAAAGCAACAGCCCTGGTAGATTCTGGAGCTGATTTAAATTGTATTCAAGAGGGATTAGTCCCAACCAGATTTTATTCAAAAACTTCAGAACAACTCCAATCTGTCAATAGTCAACCTATGTACGTTAAGTACAAGCTTGACAAGGTAGGCATCTGCAATAAAGGGCCTTAGTACTAATATTATACTAGGAAGTCCCTTTATTATAACGTTATACCCTTTCTCTGTAAACACAGAAGGTATATCAACAACTCTTCATAATAAAAGAATAATATTTAAATTCACTTTTCCCGTTGAGGAAGAGAGTATCAAAACTCTTCAGAATCAAGTGGTGTCTCAAAGGGTAAACATGATTCAAAATAAACAAAATCATTATAAATATTTGATTAATAGCCGAAGTGCTCAAGAAAAACATATTAAAAATAGTATTTCAAAACAAATCTTTGCCAAATGGCAAACTTTGCTTTCTAATTTCAATTCTGTTATTAGATATATTAAAGGTTCTACTAATAACCTTTCCCGTGAGTTTTTACAGGAAAAATGTCAAAAAGAGATTCAAAGCAGGTGACTC
This sequence comes from Pelargonium cotyledonis, assembly GCA_036897625.1. NCBI lineage: Eukaryota > Viridiplantae > Streptophyta > Magnoliopsida > Geraniales > Geraniaceae > Pelargonium > Pelargonium cotyledonis. The sequence continues at coordinate 1,290 of JAYMTA010005899.1, read as the reverse complement.
AAAAAGTCACAAAGGAATACTACTCAAATTTAATCAAAAGGGAAGGTTCCCATCCAGATTCAAAAGGGAGTTCGAAAGGCTTCTCGTCTTCCTCGGAAACGAAACCAGTACAAAAGTTACTCAAAAAGGAAGCTGATGATTCAGTTTTCCCATCAAATCACCTGATGGCAACTATTCAAAGTTCCCAGAGTCAAGAGTCCCAGATAATCTGGAACAAAAGTTACTCAAAAAGGAAGCTGATGATTTAGTTTCCCCATCAAATTACCTGATGGCAACTATTCAAAGTTCCCAGAGTCAAGAGTACCAGAGAAATCTGGAACCTATTCAAAGTTCTCAGAGTCGAGAGTCCCAGAGAAATCTGGAACCTATTCAAAGTGTTCGTTCTTCACGGACAAATTCCATGAGTCAAAAATATTCAAAAGTCGACCCAAACTATTTAATCAAAGAGTCAGTAGAAATCCTTTTTTTACTAGAATCAGATTTATTCAAAGCCGAGTATTCAAAAGAAAATTTTGATTTTATCTCGTCAAAATTATTTTTCAGAACAAACTTTTTTATTCAAAACAACCAACTCAAGGATCGACTTTTTTATGAAAGGATCCTAGTGGAAACAAACTCTATCTCTCTTTCTCGTACAAGAGATAAATCTGACAATTCAAAAATCTTGTATTCAAAATGTATGATTAATCAAGTTCTCACTCCTTCTAAATGGGGTTTCCCCCTTTTCGCTTGCCGGAAATTTGATGGTCCGGCCCAGCTCATTTTAATTACTTCAATTACAAAGATGCTTGGTTTCGTGCCTTCTGCATTAGGCCATTCAATCACTCTTGGTTTTTTCATTTTAATCAAAAAACTTCTGCTGATCTTCCCAAATGGTTCACCCATATCTGGTGGTATCATTGGGGTTTCTCTTCTCAAAAGCTCCCTGATACGGTCTTTGAGGCATTCAGGATCTATAATAAAGAGTTCCCAAATTCCGAGCAATCCTTCCTTGATCAATTGCTCCCTTTCATGACAACCTTTTCCCTGCCATGGATTGCAGCCTGGTCTTTTACTTTCGCAGTAGAAGACTTCGGTTCAACGACCTTCGCCAGAGACTTTCGAGTCAAATGGTGGGAGGGTTGTAAGTCCAGTCATATTACTCCTTCTTTTATTCAAAAATATTTAGAATCAAAAAAGAAAAAATTATTTTTAAAACCTTCTCAAGTCCCTATTCAAGTTCCTAAATCAACTATCCAGCATGCGGACTTCCTAACCAACAAGTCCAAAGTTCAAGCCCAGCTGGCGGCA
>JAYMTA010005898.1:0-10930 GCA_036897625.1 Pelargonium cotyledonis | reverse complement strand
TTGTCGTCCGAAACTTTGTGGTACGTCGTTTGGGTCATCATCAACACTAGCTCATCTTTATATTTGCATATTTTGTTGTACTAGTTCATTTTTGCAATATATTGTCGTCCGTAATTATATTTTTTATATCATTTTATTTTTTCATATTAGTCACAAAACTAAAATTAAAACAACACAAAAAAAGTCATATGCAAAATTCATTAATTATCAAAATTAATCTAATACGCATTAATATATTTAACAATTTAATATTTTCTTTTTAATTCTAATTTATTTAAAAAAATTCAATATTTGGAAATAATTCAAAAATTGGACATCGGATTTATTTGACGGTGCCGGAGTTGGTTGGGCTTAACGTCACTCTAAGTGTCGTTAAAGCTTTCTTGGCACCTAGAGTTAGGGCTATTCATTTTTTGCCCGACCCAAAAACCTGATCCGACCACACCTGAACCTGGACGGGATAAATTCGGTCCAAGCTCCGGTCTGGGCTGTATCATTTATTTTCGGTCCAGGCCGGGTCAAACCCGGGCGTACTCCGATCTTTGCTGCTCCGTTCCTTACTTCCTCGCCGTCGGCCACGGCCACCCCGTCATATTCTCGCCGAGTTCCCATCTTTACCGCCGACGATGCCATCGCCGAGTTTAGGGACGTCTTCTATCTCTTGTGCGCTGTAGGCATCTCTCTTTCTCTCACTCTTCATCTTCTGCAATTTTGAGTTGTTTTGTTTTGTTTTGGATTAGTTTTTGTCAGCACACCTAAACTTGCTTCATGGTTTTTTTGGATTCTTAGATAGTTTTCTGAAATGGGTGTTTGTTAATTTTGCTCCTTGTTTGTTTGTTTGTGTTGAAAAGGATTGTTGGCTGTGATTTGGGTTCATAAATACATGTGAATTTGTGAGTGAGCAATTGATTGTTGGTTGTGAATGGAATTGGCTTACTTGTATAATACATTTAGATTTACTCAAATGAGTTGGAGCAATTTTCAGCACACACATTGAGATTGGGTAGCTTGTTTTAATAAGTTGGACTTTTGCATGCATTTCATAGACAATTCATTGTTGTCATGATTTTCTTGAGTTGCTATTCAGGACAACATTACAGTTTCATGATTTCATTGTGGATTTACATCCTACAAATCGATGGATTTTAATTGGACAATGTATCCTCCTAATCTTCCTGGTCAAATAACCATATCTTCATTTGATGATTTTAGGTGCAGATAATCTGACCAGTTTTCCTGTGCACTTACATCATGCATTTACTTCAGGTCAAGGATAATATGTCAGTTAGAGTTTGAGATAAAAATATTCCTAGGTCAGTTGTTATAACCTTATTACTCATCTTCTAAGAACAATAGGAACAAAAAATTATTGCAATGTAACAATTGTTCAATAAAGTATGTTTAGATAACTATTCTATGAATATCATGGTAATTTCATTAATACGATGTCATGACAGATAGGTTTAGCCTAGTTATTTTCTCAATTGTCTATAAGAAACCAATGATTCAGTTGTGCATATTTAATTGGGAAAAGAAAATGATTAAGAATAGCATACCTTGAATCTCTTTTACTTGTTCACCTTGTTCAACTCCTTCTGTCTGCAGGACCTACACATTACATATGGGAAATTAGTTTTTTAGTGTTTGATCAGACTCTCCTACTGACTTAAGACTCTGTTTCAATTGGAAAATTCTTCCAGGGAAAGTTTAATGGAGGTGTTGTTTGAAACATAACAAATGGTTGATTATGGACCAAAATTAATCAGTTTCGTACCTCAACCAAACTCTCCAGACGCTTTCTCATCCTCCTTTGTATGAAACCTCTGGTGCACTATATATATTTATCTATGTCATTCCCAAAAGGTAGAAGCTCAATGATTCATAATTAGAATAACAACCTCTGGGGATCTTGCCCAATGATTCAACATTACAGTTTCAACATAATCTTAATTATTTGTTTAGATATTGTGATATAAAATCTGTTTGAGATAGGAAGCGACTCAAAGCATATAAGTATGCATTTTAAGTTTCAAATTATGCATACTTTTATATAATGTTCTATCTTTTTACTTTTGAAGTAGAAAGATTACTCATTTTTACCTATAGATAACTTTTGCTTGGGCTTTCACTTGTTCAGAATTTTAATTGCTTTATTTTATATGGTACTGTAGATAGAATATTGTTACATAACTAGTTACCATTCTGTTCTGTATTGGTTTTAATCACTATTTGACATTCTTTTTCAGGCACAAAACAAGGCTACATATTGGGCAATTGGTAAAAGATACTTCTGCTAAACTTAAGCAAGCTAGTGAAACTGATCAGCACACAGAAGTCAGTGTAAGTGGCTATGCAATGTATATTTTTAGTATAATCTTTCATTTTTATCTTGCTACGCCTACTTTTCTTCCTGCTTTTCTCGTCCATCTATTTTTGTCCTTACTCATGGTAATATTTGAATCTCATTGTGGTTTGTATTTCTTACCGAATGCGGTCTTCATATGTTTCGAGAGGGCTGTTAATTTAATATTGTTAGTAGCATGGGAAGGGAGATGGGCTTAAGGTTGGCATAGTGATTGTAGGCTTGAATTCTTCTTCGCTGCACTGCAGGCTGCCAAGAAAATAGGCGATGCAAAGCTTGCAAAAGATTTCCAGTCAGTTCTCAAAGAATTTCAGAAGGCTCAGAGGCTAGCAGCTGAGAGGGAAACCACATATGCTCCTTTTGTACCCAAAGAAGCTCTTTCCTCTAGGTAAGTTTTTTACTAATACTTGTCAGGCTTGAGTCAGGGAAACTTTTATATGTATTTATTTATTTATTTTCTACAACTGTTTTGGTCCTGAAACCTCTCAATCCTGCACTGCATATTGACAATTCCCATGCTTTGATGCCAACCTTTTAGTACATAAAATAAATGGAAAACTTCATGAGATTATTGAGATGTAAATTTGAACAAACAAGAAAATTATCCTGACAGGAAACACTAGTTGAAAAGAGCCTAATTTTTCAAAATATACTATTCTTACATAACAATTAGAATATTAAAGGATTCTGCTATGTATTTGCCAAATCTAAGATTCTGAAAGTTTGTTGATATTTATGAGTATGAGGAAAAAGAAGAAGAGGTAATCTTACATCACATATGTGCGGTTTGAGGGTGCAGATTTTGCCTTAATGTGTTAAACTTGTACTTAACTCACCTGCGATTTACGGCACTTCTTTGTCAATTCAAATGATAAAAAGAGGATCTGTTTTTTTTTTTTAATAAACCACGCCTACTCTAATGCACATGTGTTAATATTTTTGGTGTACTTATTCTACCAGTCTTGTTATCTCTGTTAAGATTATATTGTGGAGTTTGAAAATTTGTTAGAACTTTAAGAAAATGGATATTAAGTGGGTTTTTAAACCATGAAAATATTCATGAAGGTATCTGATTGCTGTAAAATATATTTTTTTTTCAGTAACTTCATAGTTCATTTTATCATCTTAATGTAAATAAAACTTATAAGTAACAGCATTACAATGTCACCAATATTGTACCACTGTAATATCCCTTAGTAGTTGATACATATATCTTAGTTCTCTATAATGTGCAAGGATATACTACGAAAAGGATCATTTGATCTAAGTGTGTTGTTGAGTTGGCATGACCAGGAATTACATATTGAGTTGTATTATTTTCTTCCATCATAAACCTTACTGGAAAAGTGTTGCTGAGATCTCTCTTCAGCTGTGTTCACATATGTACAATTTGGTTGTAAGTTGCATTCTTCATAAATTGTTATGCAGCTACACTACCCATGAGTTGGAGATAAGTTCGTCTGGGAATGTTGAAAGTCATGAACAGCAAGTTCTTCTCTTAGAGTCTAACAGGTGAGCATAGTTCACATAATATTGACCTATTTTCACGATTTTTCTTAATTTAAAAAAGAAAATAAAGCACACATACACCTCTTCTGATATAAATTTACATTTCAATATTGACTAGCTGGAAATGGAGAGCTGCATTCAATAGAACAACATTGTCAATTTCTAAAGCTTAATTATATTTGCAATTGCCATCCATGTGTATGATGCATTCGTATCTGACTTATTATCTCCAGAGAAGAGGTGGTGTTGTTGGACAATGAAATAGTATTCAATGAAGCTATAATCGAAGAAAGGGATCAGGGTATCCAAGAAATTCAGCATCAGATCAGTGAGGTAAATGAGATTTTCAAAGATCTAGCTGTACTGGTCCATGACCAAGGAATTATAATTGGTAAGCATGTGTCTTCTGTTTTCTGTTACTCATTTGTCTGATTTTTTGTTCTCCGTATCTCACAAAATGCTGGACACAAATTGCTTTCAGATGACATAAGTTCTAATATTGAAAGTTCTCACAACGCAACTGCTCAAGGTACTTCCCAACTTGTGAAAGCGTCCAAAAGCCAAAGAACTGGTTCATCTCTGGTAAACTTCTATTGATGTGACTGTTTCTTTTTCTTTATTTGCTTTCCCTTTCGATCTTGCTTTTGTCATTGTTTGGTTATGGCTGTAGTTATCTGCAAACAAACTACTCCGTAGTAGAATTTTGTTGGCGGTGGGTGGGATTTGAACATGATTGCTAGCTTTGAAATGAACTGGAAATTAGGATGTCGATACTCAATACTAAGTGACCTGTACTTTAAATGAGTGGCATAGGCAAGCTGTTGTGGTTTCATATTTTCAAGGTAACTTATCAAGCTGTGGCTAACTAAAATAAATAAGTGGAACTTGCTTCAACGTTGTACCCAATAGATTAGTGACACTAATAGAATGTAAACTTTTTTTTCAGAAAACAAATGTACTTCAAATGGCTGAGATAGCCTATAACTTGGTCACTTTATAGGAAAAAGAATATGGATTATTAATGTATAGATTTTCAAACATGAAAATCTATAGATTTTACTTGTTGAGACACAACTTAATGCATTTGAATATACAAGTAAATACTCTCTATGCATACATTTCATCACCCTCTTTTAATGATTTTTTCTTATAATTTGTTCTTGCAGATGTGTTTGCTTTTGGTGATATTTGGTATCGTTCTGATCATCGTGGTCATAGTCATCGTAGCTTGAACAGCACAATTTGTGTGAATTAATTTCAATTGCAAGTCTCAGAGTCGTCATTTTGTAAAAGATCCATTGTGGAGCTAGCTGAGTCTGTAAATGGAGGGTCATTAATATAAAAATACATAAATAAGGGAATAGGTTTTTGTATGAAGTGTGATCAGAAGAGAGGTAAGAAGATAAGATAGTGGTGGGTGAGTGTAAATATTTTCAAAAATGGATTTTTTGTAATTGCTCATCAAATCTGTACTGTATCCATTGTCTTTGTAATTGCTCATCAGATCTGTACTATATCAATTGTCTTTTTGTTAATTTTTAATGTTGCTTGAAGAGAAGAAAGTCAACCTAGACCACCACCATCAATGAGAGTATCGGATCAACTGTATTTGTAACAAACAATGGCGTTTCGACTTTGGCCATTACTGTTACTATCACTCCCGGCTGATTATAAAAAGTCAATACTCTTACCTTTTATTCTTCACTTCTTTGGGTATTCTGCCAACAAACATATTCCAAACGAACCAGAAATGAAGTTCCTCATACCCCAAATAGATGAAGCAAAACCAATGCAATCGAGCTATTTCGATGTAATGGATATTATACTATATATACGACAGCAGACAGAAAGTGACCAAATACACAAGAAAAATATAATTGCGGTGAAGTGAGAGTAACAAGTTTTTTCGAGCTTGCTTCTTCTGCAGCCACAAAAAGCAGAACCAGCTACAAACCATATCTATTCCCCTGCAAAAACCAAAACCAAAACATGAGATGGGAATGATTGATACCAAAATCAGAATATACCTTGAAATGCACAGCATAATATCAAAGGCGCAACCTTCACATACCGCATATCCAGTACTCATAATAATTCATAATTCATGATCCCAACTTGGACGAGTGTAAAGTTATTTGACACTGAATTAAAGGGTTGAAAACCATTTTATGAAATTGGTTTATGAACTTCAATACAATCAAGATCATATGAAAATGTAACATTATTAGTCTAACATCAGAAGCGTTGAAAAACATATCATACATATATGCAAAAAAATTAAGATTACCTTACCTCTGGATGTCGAGACATCTACACAATTATTTACATCATCCTCTTTTGCCCTCCGATGTAAGTAGCCCCATCTGTGCAGTAAGATTATCCAGATTTGGACTTCTGTTCCACCCGTTTTCCTGCATTAACTGAAACTCATCCTCCTTGGATTCTTCTGGCATGCTTGAACTGATTTCATCGGTATCCCCAGTCAGTGGACTTGTTGCAAGAAATTGTTCCCAGAAAACATCATTCATTCCCGGAAGCTTAGGGATCCCATCCAGCAAGTTATCCATATCATGATCAAGAGGAAAAGCACCTGTCTCAACACCCATCCGCCCAGGCAAAACTGCCGACATCGGATCCACATACCCACCATTCCTAGTCTCAGACCCCACAAAATTCACATCAGCAATATCCATTGTGCTTTCCGGCACGATTCCCTGCATTTCAGTGAAGTCAAGCAAGATTGTATCATCCTGAGAATTAAGAACATCCATTTCAGGATATTGAGTCACTATAGTATGATCATTTACCATGGGAGGGGAAGATTGAATTTCAGAAATGGCAGCTGAAGGGCAACTAGCAAACGACAACCCTGAAGTTGGTGTAAACTCAGAAAACGTCACCCCAGAGGTCGAGGTGCTTGTCCTGTCTAATACATCAAAATCATCTGAATTTGTCACTGAGGGTTCCAACCTAGGAGATGCATTAATTTTCATTATTTGTCGCACCATTGCTTTGGTTGCTTCATTCATTGATGGCTGGTACTTCACAATCTTCCCATCAGAAGAATTAGTTGCAGGCTCACTAGATGAATTTTCTTCCTCCTGCCTGGCAAGTCTCCTTTTCTTACTATTTCCAGCAACACGCCTATTGCTTTCATTCTGCGGCTGAACAAACTGAGCAAAGAGGCCAGGACTCTGCATGGCTTTTGCAAGAAAAGACATAAGTTGCTGCTGACGTTGCTCCATTACCTGTACGCGTTGTCCCACAGTTTGCGTCTGATTATCGGTTGTGCTTACATACACAAATATAAGCACACAAACAGCAACTGAAGTTTTCTATATCAAAAAACCCCCCATTTTCCTGCCACCAAGACCAACGTCTCATCATTAGTGGAGTAGCTACCATCCAATTTCATGTACCGCCATAATGTGTTTCGGAAACCCAAACATTCAATCAGCCTTCTGGGTTTACAATGCGGCTTGGTGACGTGGTCATTTAATTTAATTGACGTGGAGCGATGACGTGACACTAAGGATAACGTGGCAATGGAAAACCGGCTGTAGCAGGTAATTTGGGTTAAATTACAAAAATTATTCAATTCGTGCTTCGAACCGACTAAATTCATAATATAGAAATTATGTCTCACAAAAATGTCAGTCCAGGACCTGAAAACAATTAACACAAAAATATATGAAAAGTAATTTATACAATTATATCATTATCCTCTGCTCTCTCTCTTCCCTTAGAATGAATCTTATGCATTTCAATATCACCGTCCCTAATTTGTGTGACATCAAACATTCAAACCAGCACCGACAAAATCAAGAGCATAACAAACATATTAAGACCAAAGTTAGAGGTTGAACCGATTTGTTGGCCGATCTATTTGAATTATGGCCAAATCGATATATCAAGTTATCAAATCAAGACATGTTGGGTTAAGTGGTTAGAACACTTAGAATTTTTTTTTTTTTTTTTTTTTTAAGTCTCAAGTTTAAGCCTCCTTATCGACGTTATAAGGTGGAATTTGTGGGATGAGGTTTAGGATGACCCTCGCTTGTGAGAAACATTGTTATTTCGAGTATGATTTGTCGTTGCTCATAAAACAGTTAACTAATTTTTAAAATTGGACTGCTCCTTTAGTTGCACCTCCCGTAAGCAACAAAACAAAATAAACCCATAAATAATGTATTAAAAGCTCAATCACTTTAGGTTGGTATTACCAAGCTTTGTTAGATGGAGGCCAAAATGTTTGGATTGCTTCAATTTGCGGCAATATACAAATAAGTGAGTGAGATTAGGAAATAGCTACCACAATAATCAGTATCATTTAATATATTGCTTAGTTTGATCATATGAGTAACAGAGATACAATTCAATAATGAAAAGCTTTGGAGAGCAATGAAGCTTTTTATTCGTATGCATGACCAGGCCAAATACATATTTATTGGGCAAACACGAGTAAATTTCGTAAACATTTTTAAACCCTTAGACCACACAATCTAGTGGACGGGTGCAGTCTCGTAAAGGTTTTTCTGAGCCACCCACAAACTCAAAGCTCGGACAATGATTTAGATGATGACTTTCTTTCTTCAATCTCGTACTTGAAGTTGTACGAGTTAATTGCAATGTAAAACCCATCGTCCATGTCATAACAAACTTGCTGTCCATTCGTTAAAGTGTCACGTTGAGTGTACGAAATGGCACGTCACATGAACATGTTGTTGCTAGAAGCCTCACGGTGGTTTTAGTCATTGGAGGCACCTGAACCTTGATAGCTCCTTGATACTTCCTCCCCATTCGTAACCACCGGAGAACTCGGCAGTGATTTTGATAGCTCCTGTTGAGATAAATGGAATGCCGGTTTTGAGGATGGTTTCAATCCCTAGCTTGAGGGAAACACTAGTATTCCAAGTACTTGATTTGGTCTCGGAATAAGATAGTTTGACCTCATGATTTTGGGTTTGGTTGGTCGTATTAACGGCCTCTCCGTTGGTCATTGTGGTGGGTACCTGGTCGTATATCCTTGCATCCATGAGCCGAAAATTAACGTTGTAAACTTGTCGGGAGAGGACAAGCTCAGACACCTCAAGTCGAGCCTCTCTGGAGATTGTGGAGACTGCGGCGTTCAAACAGTTGGTTTTTCCCTCGATGATGAGGCTCTTGCTGAACAGTTTGTTGCCCATGTTGCGGAGGGCAACAACGTTGTTGGACACCTTGACAGGCCAAAACAAGGTGTCAGGATTGTTGTTTATTGTGTCGTCTGAGTCTGCCCAAATCCAATTGGGGCTGCGCCTCCAAAACTTTTCGAAGTATTCATTTTTAATACGGACGTTTCCATTGGGAGTGGTGAAGATCTGGTTGCCCACAGTGGGGTCCCCAATGTCAGTGGCATCAAACTGGAGGTTCCGGTAACCCTCCACCCTACGGGCGCTCAGGTATTTACCGTTGTGCCCCTTAAAAGCAACATGTTTCGGCATCACCAAAAGTGACTCCCAGTCTACCACTGAGAACACAATTTCCTTATCCGAGGTAGAGTTCGATTCCCCTGCGAACAGGCACCCGTTAAACTCGGCGTCTGCAGAACACACGTAGTGCTTGAGCTGGACATGCATAAATGTCACCTTGTTCGAGTCCCCATCATATTGGGGCTCGAGCAAAGTGCACGACCATTCGGAAGTATCTTCCTTGGGCTCGTCCGCGCCGGCAACAGTTCACCAATGGTTCTCCGACGACCGGACCAAGTACTTGTTGTTGTAGCAGCACCGAATGTGCACACGTCCGGTGCCCGTCTTTGCTCGCTCCACCTCCAATTTTGCGTACGGGCTCACAACCTTCTTGCCGGAGAATCGGAGAAACGCATGTTCTTGCACATCTTCGTGTATGTAGCACAAGTATTTGTTGACCCTTAAGGATTTGAGCACAACAAACCTTGGGAGTGACCTACCAACAGTTGTTTTCTCCATATTTTTTTAGCTCTTTGATCACTCACTTTTATTGGATCAAAACTACAGCAGCACAAGTAAAACGAGTTGACAAACAAGAGAATTGCACAAGAGAAGTCTGGGAATTTTCAGGCTATTAATCATTCAATAACAACCAACTTAACGACTAAGCTAAAAATAGGATTAAACCACAAACTAATAATAGAGGATAAATGACAAAAATAATCTAACAACATGGCCTGCAATTAAGCTACTGTCACTTACACATAATATGATTCGCACGTGTGCTAGACAGCCTAGACTTCAGCTCAAGTTCCTTCTGTTGTGCACCCCACTCCACGTGGATTTAAGTTTGACTCTGTCAAATCTTGGGGATGTTTTTCTATCATCTTCCCAACACCTTATCTGAATTGACTATTTTTTCTAAATTTGAAATCAAGACTTTAGAGATGCATGTTGTTATGGTCTTTTTTCCTTTCCCAAATGTTAGGTTTTTATTTTTATTTTATTAAAGTCTTCTGGTCTTCGGGTCTCAAGTGGTAGCAATGATCTTTGTTCGATTAGTGACAGTGCGTCTGTATAGGTATCACATCGTTAAGTTGTGCTCTGGATGTGTGTCCGAGAAACTGCCTCCGGCGCGAGAATAATTGAGTTCTTCACACAAAAAGAAAATAATAATTGACTAAGAATCGAATCTTCGAAATTCGTTCGTGGGACGAAGAATGTTCGAACATTGATGAAGGACACACGAAGATCACAAATAACGTTTGGGAGCGTTTCGAGTTATTGCGAGTATGTTCAGAAAGTAAAACAAATTAACCGGATAATGTAGGTTTGAGACTCATTTTATAGTGTACAAGTTTACCTGACACACAACAGCTGCTAATCGGCCGACGCTGAGGTGGTGCCCGCGGGCTCTGCAGTCTTTGGGTCGCTGCATATGGGATATGCACACCAACATGGCAGGCGATGGGCGATGGCGCGATGCCTACCGAATCTACACACCAGTAGGGTAACCAACATTCTCGGTCTGCCTCATTTACAGTCGGCCTTTCTTGTCTACAGGTTGTCATCTCCTTCCATATATATGGGAGTTGAAGTTCATCCCTGATCA
>JAYMTA010005897.1:0-10931 GCA_036897625.1 Pelargonium cotyledonis | reverse complement strand
GTTCCGGGGGTGGATGAAGGGAGGGTCATCATCGGGATCGTAGGACGCTTTTTGTCGGAAGGACCGATCAATTTCGCTAACATGCAGTAAGTTATTGCATGGATCTGGCACCCGAAAAAAGGAGTAACTGTTAAGGAGCTCTTCGATCCTACGTCTGGACCCAACGATCAACTCGGATATTTGTTTGAATTTTATGACAAAGACGATGCAGATAAAGTCAAGAGTCAAGGACCATGGTCATACCATGGTAAAGTTTTGTTGCTGACCTGAATTAAGGCAGGCGATGACCCATATGTGGTGCCTATCAACCATGTGGACATGTGGGTCCAGGTGCATGGGATCCCGTTGGGGTACACGACGGAGCGTTTATGCGAACAGATCGGGAGTGAGGTGGGTGTCTTTTAGAGTCAGACCTAGTCAATTTTAGAGGTGGATGGGGTTCTTATGCACGTGTGCGCATTCGTTGTGACGTTACTAAACCGTTGAGGATGAAGGCTCGTGTGGAGTTTGCGGGAATAGAGGCCAAGGTAATCACTTTTCAATATTAACGTATTCCAACATTTTGCTATCAGTGTGGTATTCTAGGGCACATGGAACGGGAATGACCCCGTGGAGGCGGGTGTGGAGAAGGTTTTATGGGAGATAGGGCTTATTCTTCAGCCCTAATTGCTGCGAGAGGCAGGTGGCCAACCATGGGGGTGCAATGACTACGCGCGAGAGCGGACCAGCCGTGGGAGGATGCGTTCCCGGCCAACCCGGATCCGCCTATGGTGGTGGCGGTCCGGGAAGAGGAAGAGCTCCAGAAGAGGGTCGTAGTGGTCTTCAAGTGCAAAAGGTGGTCAGCTCATGGGGAGGGGGTCGCAGCATGCGGAGGAGGAGGAATAGGTGGATGGATTGAAGAAGAATCAGCCTCGGCTTCAATGCCGGGGCCTATGGAGTAAACCCGTGATTTTGTTGACGGCGTAGGGTCCGAATCATGTACGTCGTCAACTTCTATATGGATGGTCCGGGTTTTTTCTCCTCTGGTGCCCGGTATGGGCTAGGGTTACTCTGAGGCTCATACTCAGCTACAGGGTTTTCGTTTGGGGATGTATGGTTTACAGGATCATTTTCACTTGGTTTTTTTGCTGTTTTTTCTGTTTCCTTTAGATTTTCGGACTTTTAATATGCTTTAGTAGGTGGTTTTTCTATTTGTATCGCTGTAAACTTTATCCCCCTTGAATGAAAGTTCTTTCCATTCGGTAAAAAAAAAAGTTCAGCCAAAAGAAACCAAATACAAAAGAAAAGAGATCGGGTTTGAGCACCAAAGTTCGAAGGACTGAGAGCTCAATGTGATTCTTTTTCTTGTGGTGTAATGAGCAGCCGCGAATGCTCCAAGAGAGGAGGCTCATTCTTATCGGATTGCGATGTCGACTAAGGTGTTAAGGTTTGTATTGGTCAGCTTCAAGGAATTGAAGCTGTTCAATAACTTCTTCTTATAGATCAATTGTTCTTGCATCCAGATGGATAAGTTACCCGTGAGTTGAGCTTAGTGAATTCCGACTGGACTTGACCATTGAGTGAACGGTTTAAGTTTGGACCATTTTTTTAATGGTGCGGTCATGGTTCAAATTTGGGAGAAGCTTTTAGAACCAAAACTTTATAGAATGAAATCCACGCAGCTACGTATGATTTGCAGAACCTTAGAAATATTCCTTAACCAGGTCTGGTGAAGACGTGGAGTGGAGTTACAATTTCGGTAATTTACGTTCGGGACTCGCAATTTTTGCAATTTACGTTCGGGACTCCACAATTGGCATTGTCATCGTCGTCTCTTTGGCCCAGCCCCCACCACCGGAGCTGTACACTTGACGAACCATCCTCAATAATTTCACAAAAGCCCCTCCGCGCTCGGCGACCGGCCGGTGGGACCCATTCTCCGCTGTCTCTCAACGCACCGTTTCGCTTTCTCTCTCGTCTCGATCCATCTCCTCGAACCCTAATCCCCTAAATCAGATTTGGATCTGTCTCCACATTCAATCTCGATTTCTCAGCATGAAGTCCAATCCCATCCCCATCCTCATCGACTCTCAAATTTGCTTCTTTGAGCCTTGAATGAATCTTCCCAATTCGATGGACCTCGCGTTCCCGACCGCGCCCATGGCCTACTCTCTGTCTCCGCCGCCGTCTTCGTCCCCGGACGACGGCGACGACTTCACCGCCTGGTACGGGAGCATCCAGTACTTGATCAACATATCCGCAATTGGGGCGTTTTGCTGCGTCTTCATCTTCGTCTTCGTGAAGCTACGCAGCGACCACCGGCGCATGCCGGGTCCTTCGGCCCTCGCCACCAAGCTGCTCGCCGTGTGGCACGCCACTGGGCGCGAGATTGCCCGCCACTGCGGCGCCGATGCTGCTCAGTTCCTCATCATCGAAGGTGGGAGTTTTGCCGTGCTCTTGTCGATTGGAGTACTGGCCATGTGCGTGATGCTTCCACTCAATCTCTATGGTGGGACTGCTGTGCTGAGTGATCAGTTCTCGAAGACGACCATCAATCATATTGAGAAAGGTTCGGCTCTGCTCTGGGTCCATTTTCTTTTTGTTGTTTTTGTGGTCGTTTTGGTCCATTTTGGAATGTCTAGTATTGAACAGAGGTTGAAGATCACTAGGTTTAGGGATGGATATGGGAACCCAAGTGACCCAAGTGCAAATTCAACTGCAATTTTTACTATAATGGTTCAGGGGATACCTAAGACCATAGGGACTGACAGTACTGTTTTGCGAGAGTATTTTCGACATAGGTATCCGGGGAAGGTTTACAAGGTTATTTTGCCTATGGATTTGTGTGCATTGGATGAATTAGCTTCGGAACTGGTGAAGGTTAGAGATGAAATATCATGGTTGGTGGCTCGGATTGACTCTATGCTTTTACCGGATGAGGATGAATATAGTGAATGTGGCAGTCCTTTCTCGTGGGAAGGTTTATGGGCATGTGCAGTTTACCTGTGGAGAAAAGCTGAACATTTGTGGAGTCAGGTTATGGCTCTGTTGGGATATACGGATGAAGAGAGGTTAAAAAGATTGCAAGAACTGAGAGCAGAATTGGAAACTGAACTGGCAGCTTACAAGGAAGGCCGCGCAGTGGGTGCTGGAGTTGCATTTGTCATTTTTAAGGATGTGTACACAGCTAATAAGTCTGTTCAGGATTTTAAGAATGAGAAGAAGAGGCGGGTTGGCAAGTTCTTTTCAGTGATGGAGTTGCGACTGCAGAGGAATCATTGGAAAGTTGAGCGAGCTCCCCTCGCAACTGAAATTTACTGGAACCATTTGGGGACATCAAAACTTTCTTTGAAGTTGCGGAGAGTTTTTGTGAACTCGTGCTTACTACTTTTGCTCCTATTTTTCAGTTCTCCACTTGCCGTGATTAGTGCAGTGACAAGTGCTGGTCGAATTATCAATGCGGAAGCAATGGATAATGCTCAGTTGTGGTTGGCCTGGGTCCAAAGTTCAAGCTGGCTTGCATCCGTAATATTTCAGTTCCTGCCCAATGTTATCGTATTTGTTAGTATGTATATAGTAATCCCATCGGCCCTTTCATATCTCTCCAAGTTTGAGCGGCATATAACTGTGTCTGGAGAGCAACGAGCTGCACTCCTTAAGATGGTTTGCTTCTTCCTTGTAAATCTTATTCTCTTGAGGGCCCTAGTTGAGTCATCCTTAGAGAGTGCATTATTGAGAATGGGGCGGTGCTATCTGGATGGAGAAGATTGCAAGAAGATTGAGCAATATATGAGTGCATCATTCTTGTCAAAATCATGCCTTTCCTCTCTTGCATTTCTTATCTCCAGTACCTTTTTAGGCATTTCTTATGATCTATTGGCTCCTATCCCCTGGATAAAAAAGAAGCTACAGAAGTTTCGGAAGAATGATATGCTCCAGCTGGTACCAGAACCAAGTGAAGAGTACTCATTAGAACAGCCGGTAGTAGATAGTCTTCGAAGACCTCTGATGCCCGAAAGTACATTTGAGTCTCCTAGTCTAAATAGAACTGATTTAGTGGAGCAAGACCTTTTGGTATATCCCATCAGTAGAAGCTCACCCGTTCCCAAGCAATCATTTGATTTTGCACAGTATTATGCTTTTAATTTGACCATATTTGCCTTGACCATGATATATTCTTCATTCTCTCCTCTCGTGGTTCCTGTTGGTGCTGTTTATTTTGGGTATCGGTATGTGGTTGATAAGTATAACTTTCTGTTCATATATAGAGTTCGGGGGTTTCCTGCTGGCAATGATGGTAAGTTGATGGATACAGTATTGTGTATCATGCGGTTCTGTGTTGATTTGTTCCTATTATCCATGCTCTTGTTCTTTTCTGTCCAAGGAGACTCCACAAAGCTGCAAGCCATATTCACGCTTGGGTTGCTCGTAGTGTATAAGTTATTGCCCTCTGAAAATGACAGTTTTCAACCAGCTATTTTGGAAGGCATGCAAACTGTTGACAGTGTTATAGATGGGTCTATTGATTATGAGATTTTCTCGCAGCCCAAGTTTGACTGGGACACATATCGGATATGATTTGAGCTGTAACAGTTAAATTCTGCCTTTGTGCATCACTTTTCCGATTACTCTAAGGTGGAATTCTTCCCGGTATTCATGTCCAATTGTACACGTGTATATGACATTTCTTTTGATTCGTTGCTATTAAATGGATGCTTATTAGGTCATATTGAACAGCACTCCCTTTCTGCATTTTGGTTCTGCTCAAATACGACATTATTAGGTCATATTGAACAGCACTCCCTTTCTGCATTTTGGTTCTTTATTGCCCCCTTTTTGTTTCAATGTGATTTTGGTGCAGTAGTTGAATAATCATTATGAAATTCATTAATTGTTTGTGGATTTGTATGAAAATGATATTACTTCACAGTATGGATTATCTTTGGGTATGGATTTGTTAGTTTATGCATTAGTAATGTTAGAATTGGTGGCTTGTCAAAACTTGGAACCATTATGTATTTGTTAGTTCATTGATTGTAGATTTGCATTTTCTACCGGACCAATCTTGCTGAAATTCATATCTATTTCTGCATCCAATTTAATGGTCATATGCAACTTTTTGCAAGAGTGCATGAAACATCAGTTATTCAGTTCAGTTCAAAGGTTTTTTTTTTATAAGCAGTAGGACAGCAAAACTGTAAAGGCAAAGAGCCTCTGAGGCCTTAAAAGGAAGTGCTACCCTTATTGTATAGTTTAACTAATTATTTATTATTATTTTTTAATTTATTATTATTTTTCTTTTTAAAGTCCTCAGCACATCAACAATATGGCTTTTTATGTTTATTTTTTTTCTGTTACTGATATTGAGGTATCAGGTTCGAGATACGATTGTAATGTTTGCTTATAAATAAATAAAAAGAGCACATTTTGAATATGAAAGAGTGCTCAAGTCAACTATTGTCACAATATTGAAATGCTACAAGTGAAGACTGAAGTAGAAGCAAAATGGGAAGATTGAAATGCTACAAGTGGAGACTGAAGTAGATGCAAAATCGGAAGAATGATCAAGTGTGTGTGTAGCTGCACTATATATATGAACAGCCAGCCCAGGATCACCCTATGACCTTGGCAATAAAAGAATGCAAGTATTTCCCAGCTATGATACAAGGGTGGGTGTAGCCTAACTCTCTACAAGACTAAAAAAGAATGAATGAGGTCCATCATCATACATATATATAGGGCGGCTATAGCAATAGAATCAGTATGATAATAAATCCAACAAAGGTCAGGTTGAAGGCGTGGCCAAGGTACGAAGGGGTTGCAACAGAACTGCTCCGGGATTTGTTCCTCGTCTGTGTCGTTGAATCTGCAGAATTGTAGTTGTCTGGTCCGACGGCAACAGCAGGAGGGACATCAGTAGCATGGGGTTCTGTCGGGAAATTATCAGCATCCTCCTTGTCATAGCCTGCATGCATCGCAACTCAAACTCAGAATCATTATCACAAGACAAAGGAAGAAGATTTCCCATTAAACATGGAGTGACAAAATATGTGTATTGGAAGCTGAGCTTACAATCAAACTTCTTCCAGCCCAAGATGAATTTTTCTCGGTCAAATACCACACGGTAGCCAGTCATGAAATTTTCTGTATAAAAGAAACATAACCAATCACATCATATGTCCAGACTTGTATCTTCTATCTCAATCAGGATACTATACATATGCAACATATAAAACTTACGTCCAATTATATTCATTTCCGCATTCTTGACAACAGCCAGGCAATATACAAGTTCACTCTGCAAATAAGCAACGAGAAGAATTATTCAACCCTTTTTTTGAGTTAAAATATCTACTGCAACAGCCTGACTGAACATGTAGATTGTAAGCCGAAGATACTACCTGAGTCGAGATGACAATAATAGGATCAAAAATAGGAAGCTGGCTTCCACCCCTCATTGTTAAACTCAAGCTAGGTATTAAACTAGCATTAGCATCTGGACTGTTCATCATGAAGAAATGAAGTTTTAGATTTAGTTCGGATGCAAGCTTAAAAGATAACAATAGTGAGAATAGAAGTTTGACCTCATATCATAACAATACTCAAAAGGGATCCTTGGATCCGGAGGACGCCTTCTATCTTTTGCCTGAGAATGAAACTGCCAAAGGAAAAGAAAAGGAGGTAATTAACAATTTTGAATACTGGGCATAAATAGAATAATCAAAACTGGTTCTTTTCACTATTAGGTGCTCACACTCTCTGTAAGCCTTGTGTAAGTTGGCTCCACTAAATACGTAAAAGAGGTTCCAGAATCAAAGAGAGCAGTGACGTCTGCATCAATGAGAGTAGTCCCCACTCGAATTTGAGTTACAGTGACATTATAGGTTGGGCTGCAGAACATGTTCAGACATTACAGAGACATCATGGAGCAATATATCAGCCTAACTTGAAAGACATTTTTTAGTAAATGAGAAATTACCACTTACTGCATCGGATTTATGTTAAATGGGGTTTCTTCTTGGTCAGTGCTACCCTTGTCTCCAAAACTTATTCTACCGATACCATCACTTCCAAAGCACATGGAGAAAGAATCTGCTGTAAGACCTTCTTTGGATAAAATGCTAGGGACTGAAATCTGCTCCATGCCTAGGCCAAATAAACCATTGGGAGCTGCAATGTCCAGGAATGAACCAGTCTGAACCTGTCCACAGCTGCACAGTTCACATTCAGTTTTGAGATCAACCAAGACAAGAATATGAAGGTGTGAATTCAAAATTTTACTGTCATACACAAAGCAGGTGCCACAGTATCTTCACGGAGCATGCTTAAAACGACTGTATAGCAACTTAAACTGGCTTTCAAGGATACAAAACTAAAGCATTGTATAAAAAAGTAGCAATAAAGAGTTCAAATCATTTAAGCAGGGTAAAAACAAAACTCACCCAAACGTGACATAGGCCTTGACAACATCTTCACCGCTGTCTTCTGTTGTCAAGTGAAGGATATCCTCTACCAATATCCCGGAAGTTGAAGTTTCAGCTGAGACATAGGAGACCATGTAAGGGCAATTGCTGAATGTACCAAGGCATCGATTCCGGTGGGCACACAAACTGTTATTGCAAGTGACTTTCTTGCTCGTTGAGGATCCTGTTGGGTTATATACACTGAGCTCAAAATCCTGCAACAAACAGGAGTAATGCTTTGTTGAGAATCAATGCAGAAATTATAATCAACTCAACATAAAAACCCCAAAAGAGGACGCCGATTAAATACTTGTGTGTACCCATGAAAGATACAAATTTTCAGTTTTGACTTCTACATATGGCCAACACAATAGGATAAAATAGCACAGCCTCATTGATGATAGACAAAAGAAAATTAATGAAGTTACAAATAGTTGTGAGAGTGACTAAAAGGCAGATTTCCTCTTCTTAGCAAAACCAACAGTGCAAATACAAATGCAAAAAGACAACACAGAAACCAACCAGAAACATCATTACTTCTCATCAACAAAATGTCAAAACAAATTAGCCCCTATTGTCCTATTCAATCCATCACTACAAACATTATATTCTCCACAATGCCAAAAGCAAAAAAATGTTTTATCCTTTCGTCTTTTTGCTCAACAAAGAATTTCAAAATTCACAAAAAAATAAGAACAATAACTGAAACATACTGAAGCATAAACGGAGCCCTCAGTAGGAGCACATCGGCTGCAATCACAGGGCACCCAGAAGAGGTCACTCCCTGTGTCGAGCGCCACCAGAAACTTCATCCCCGGCGTCCCCAATTGCACCGTCGTGTAGTGCAAACTGCGCAAAAACCACGCAGCAAAACATACATAAAATTGCCTTCAATGCCCAAATTCAAGAATCTAAACAGCGAAAACAAGGAAAGGAACGCACAATCCGAGCGAGCTGATCCGAAAAGTAGAGTTTCCGTCGGAGAAGGCGAGCGGGGTGTCAATGTCGGAGAGACGTCGGCCGCGGAAGATCCGGTCGATGTCGGCCAATTGGGCGTAGTACTCGACAGTGCCCTTGAGGGGCCATCCGTCGGCCGGAAAGAGCTTTCCGGTGGAGTGGGACCACTTCTTGACGGGCTCGGAGTAGCGGTGGTGCATCTTGAAGGTGAAGATGCGGCCATGGCAGCTCGGGAAGCCCCAGAGGAAGAGCAAGATGAGGACTAATTTATGGAAAGAAGGCATTTCTGGTAGCCTAATTAGAAGGAGAGGCCGAGGGGAAGGAAGTGCAGAAGGATTTGCATTTGGGAAGAATGAGAACTGAGAAAGTTTCAGGGAGATGCGAGGAAAATGTGGTGTTTGTTTCCCGAGAAACGGTGGTGTGGAGAGGAAGAGAAAAGAAGGGAAGATCTTGGTAACAGGTAAGTCACATATACACACAGTGGTAGTGGTAGTGGTAGTGGTAGCCAAGAACTGTGTGTAACACTAAACTGTGGCATTTAGTGTGAGAAAAGAGCATGTGGACTGTGGGGCCAACCTTTATTTCATGTGACAGTTGGGGAAGAGGGGGACTGCTTCAATTTTTTTCGACTTTCTACTCCTCAATAATTCCAATAAATTTTTTCAAAATAAGTTTACTCTGTTAGCTCAAAAAACACGAGCAACGTGATTCGCAAGAATTACCAAAAAATGAGAAATTTTTCACGCACATTTAGCTCGAGATTTATTTAATATTGTAAATAATCAAACTAATACTCCGAAATTGTTTGTTTAGTATGAACTCACAAAACGATTGATTATAAGTTAGACTCTGCACTGACATTGCTCTAATCCTTCTCAGCCAACCACTCAATGGCCTCTCGTAAAGTCATAGTCTCTACCACGTTTATCTCAGCCACTCCCGATTACTCACATTGCCCTTCTCTCCTAACTCTTTCACTTGCATCTTGTGCTACTCATCTCATTTCACCTTTATTAACTTTTGAAAATAATTGTTCCATTCACATTTAATATAAGTCTATCTTTTAGTGTGCGCTTCCAACATCTTACTTATTTTGATGCATCGAAGATTGTTTTTGAAAATTCAAATTCGAGATCCATCACCATTAATCCTCCAATGACAATTCTTTTTATGTCATCATTGCACAGTTTGAATATTCTTCCAAATATAACTCAGATTCGATCTAATTAGAACATTCGAAATAGAGACTCGAGGAAATACCGACCTTGAATATTGTTGCAAATGCTAGAAACATCCAAGCATTTCTTCCAATAATGCCAGGAACTCAATGTAATGTGTACATGAGAGCAAAGGAAAACCCCAACAACTCAGTCATATCAAAATTTTAGGATCCAATGCTTGGTTAGGTGGAATTTCCCGCTCACCTTGGTGAATAAACACTCATTTGACTGCTTTATTAGGTAACTCAAATTCATATACTTTAATTTAGATACCCAAAAATTAATGGACTATCCACTTGTTAGGATACAATATTTTTAAATTTAAGCTCTAAATCTTGAATCAAGAGGAACACACAGTTAGGTGGAAATTTATGTGTGTACTCAAGAAATTAACTCGAATGTGAGAATCACTATTTCTACCGTGAGGATCCTAGTTTTAACGTTACCAAATTGAGAGAGAAGTTTTGAATGTGAAGAATAAATTTTCTTTCTCATACCAAAGATTTAGTGTATATATTCAAAGTCATGACCAATGAAAAGGCGCATGGTTGATTGTTGTAGATGTGGATCTAAGCTGATTAAGTCATTATGTGTTTATGATTTGCATCTTAAGATAACCTTCTCGGGCACCTAAATTGAGTTTTGTACATGTATTGAGACATCGACAGCCTTGCCAGGCTAGTGAGCTTATTTTTTCTTAGATTAAGTTCCAAGTGAGCTTTAAACACACAACGATACATTTATTAACAGATTATGAGTTTTGATTTTCTTTTTTTCTCTAGGGTTTATGCCGTTTTGAGAGTCGATTAAGGTTTTTGTTCGGCTACGGCTGCTCTTGATTTTAGAGTGGCAATAGTCTCTTGATTCTTCATATATCAAAATTGCGGTCTTTCTCGTTTAGATAGCGAGCTCTTGCTCTGATAGCAAGTTTAAGTTTTGTTAGGGTTTTTTTGTTAGTGCGGCGTAGATTCGCAATAGTTTTTTTGGTTGGTGTGTGTGCTGGGCAGCAGAAGGTGGTTGCAGAGAAAGAGAAGGTGGCCCCAAAAAAGTGATTTGGTTAGAGTAATCGGATTAGCTTTCGAGTTTGTTGTCGGATCAGATGACATACACGATGGTGAAGAGAGGCGATTGGCAAAGCACTCCACGTGGTCGGCTTAAATTTCACATGCAATCATTATCAGTTATTTGTGCTTCTCAGACTGGGAGGAAGAATTTCAGTGCCTTCAACTTGATTATTCGGGCTGATAGGGAGAAATCTAGTGTCTTTAGTTTGATTAATCTTGATGTTTTAGCCATTCTGGCTAATGACACG